>CM065665.1:3890476-3955476 GCA_033220385.1 Triplophysa yarkandensis
AGAAAGAGAATGTTCAGAAAAGCAACAGACATCTACTGCAGGCCTAACATATAAACCCAAAAATATAAGATATAAGAGACCAGTGTGTTCCAATTACCTGCATCAGGATTAGTGGGGATTCTCCACATGTAAAGGTTAAAATCATCAGAGCCAGACAGGATGTACTGAAAACAGAATTATATTAGAGGATCACACACAAATCAAGAAATATGTTTTTGGTTTTAATTTATTCTATTTTTATTTATATCAAAAATATTTTTTCTTGAGCAATCGGGCTGCATGATTATGATTATCAAAATTATTTTCCTCCTAAACCAAGTGCAAAATAATTATTGTTTTACATCGATTTCTTTTCATATTTGTTGGATGCCAAATTTGAAATTGAAAATCGATCACGATTACTTGCATATACTGTGTACTTTAATTTGTATATTTCCAATATGGCAATGTTTAATTTTTTTTATTTTGTTTTTCACAAGTTAAGTGTGCATTTTTTAAACAATATTTAGAGATAGATTTATAAGATATATAATTTGATTTCAATCAACAGAAGCAGTGGTAGTGGAAGTCAACTATAAAAGGCTTTTCACGCACACAGTTGATCACATGAATCTATAAATGCAAATACATCAGACTTCTCCAGAGAGGAGGGATGCAGTTTTGTGGAAGGGAGAGACAGATGGACAAACAAATACAACAGCCAAACACGACCAATCAGACCTGCACACACAAACACACAGTCCAGCATCTGCTCAGCTTTAGATGCATCACTGATAAAAACATGCTCCTACAAGCCTTAACATACCATTCCATTACTTAACATACCTCAGCAAAACCCTTTCCCACAAACATCTACACACGCAAGTGTCTCAAAGCACATATTACTCTTTTCCAGACACACATTAACAGGATTGGCTGAGTATTAAATGTGATCAGAGCACCACATCTGTAACAGATTCACCTCCTCAAGACAAACATTGACAGACTTGACAGTAACCTACTATGAGGCCCACCTCCCCCCCCCCCATTCAAAATATGTATAGCATATGTTTATTAAGATTTTGGTGCAATTAATAAAAACTAAATATAAAAAGTGGAATATGCAGGATTTTCAAGTATGGACACATACAAAAGAATGTTTTAACTATGTGTGATGCAGAGAGTTTGCATGCATTTTGTCAGACAAGTTATATATATGCTTCAGTAATACATTTTAGATTTAAACGTACACAATAAACCCTAAAGCTTTCAAAAATAACCCTCCTTTGAGATGCTGTGTCAAACCTTACCAAAACAAACAGTTCATCTGATGTATGGTGGACATGACCCTAAACCAAGTATATGCATCTAATTATGCATGCTTTTATTTAAACCGATTAGTTTACATCCCACTGACTAGATCATTTCTAGTCTAACCTGATCTCGATCTCCTGCGAAGCAGCAGCTCTTCATTGTGCAAGAGTTAAAGTAGCCCTGGTTATCAAACTGGAAGCTGGGCAGACGGGAGTGGAGCTCGTACAAGACAGGAGGCAGACGTCTGCGCAGGGCCAGCAGCTGCGTCCCCATGCTGTTGAAGCGCACACTCATGGCACTCTGAAGAGACAAACTCCCTCCATACCTTAAGAGAGAACTACAGGAAAGAGAGAGGAAAGTGAATTATTATAGAGCATATTCATATGAATATGATGATTTGTATTCATGGCATGCTAAGCCAGAGGACAAAACTGAGAACATCTTTACAAATAAGAACTCTGCTGTCCTCTTCTGGTATCAGCACATATAGCAGACAGATGTTTAAAGTGCCACAAAAGATAGTGATAAACATATTGATAATTCTATTGTATGTGTCCTCAACTATGAATAAATTCCATTAAATCTTTGTAGTACTAATTATTAAATTTAATATTATCCTTGTTGCTTCATGTCGAAAAAACACTAGAGTTTAGATCCTGACTCTTTAAGGCCCGCTTCCCGGTGTACTCTGATTGAAAAAACGGTCTTGTCTACTGTTATTTGCAAACTTGGCTTTCAGTTACTGCATCACCACCAGTGATGAGGCGGCATTAAGTGAATCCTTTTACTTCTGTAACGGGTCTCTAACAACAAATCATGGAAGTATAACTGGATGACAACAATCCTGGTGTTTGCTGTAGTGCAAGACATCTGATTTCTTGATAACTTGCTCTATCGTGAACTTTAGGATTTTTTACTTTACAGATTGTTAACATGTAATAACAAACACAAAAAATTACAAAGGAAATGTAAAAAAGGTTTAGAAAGTTACAAGCACAATAATGATGAGCTCTGGTACAAGCATATACAGCAGTTCTGACCTGTCAATCATTTTGTGTTTGGTCACTGGTTAATTAAGATAAAATAATTGTGCAACCTGGTGTGTTAAAATAAGAAGATATGAATTACAGGGATAGTTTGCAAACTTGATAATTCTGTCATCATTTATTTACCCCCTTGTCCTTTAAACCCCTTATGACTTTCTTCTGTAGAACAAAAAATATATTTTGAATAAGGTCGGTAACCATACAGCAGCACTACCCATTAATTTATCACTGTAAGCACACAATACCGATGTATGTTAATGGGTGCCATTGTGTGTTCAAACTAATTTTCTTAAAATATCTTTTTTTGTATTCTGTAGAAGAAAGTCTTACAGGTGTGAAATGAGAGGAGAGTTTTTGGGTGAGCTTTTACTTTACGCATACTTTGTTTAGTTTTAAATGTCAACAACTGCACTTGACCAAAACATACAAAAATATGATTATTAAATCTTAATATGTTTGTCCAGACTCAAATTGTTGTTTATACTACTATTTGATACTCAAGACCAACTATTTTTGTACAGAAAAAAGCTCAAGAGCAACAAAAAAAAAACAGAGTCAAGCCAGGCTTTAGATGTCAAAACAAGCCCAGGTGGGGTTCAGTTGCAAACCCATCTTTATCTCACCTGCGAGGCTTGCGGATGTCCCACAGCCCCACCCCCTCTTTGGAGTTTGCGGTGGCCAGCAGACGGGGTTCAACAGGGTTGAACATCACGCTGTGGAATGCCGAGGGGTAGTTGGCCAAACAGAATGGTTCTAGAATAAATAAGAGTAACATAAACCTAAGTGAGTGTAATACTTTTTAACTACCATCTTCTAATAGTCACTTACCTGTCAGAGTAGACATAGCATGTGTGTGTACCGGCTTTGTGCATGTTGTGCAAAATTTTTCTGATTTTACAGATTTTAAGTATATGCAATCCCTAGGATCGAACCCGTGACCATGGCATTGCATGTACAAAGCACTAACCACTGATACACTACAGGAAAGCCATCACAAGTAACAGCTTAGCCAAAAATGAAAATTGTGTAATCAGTTCTTCACCCTTTTGTCAAATAAAACTGTATGACTTCTGTGGAACACAAAATTTTATATTTTGTAGTAAGTTGGTAACCCAACAGCGATGTTACCCTTCTATTGTTTTTAAACAAAACCAATGCCTGTGAATGGATGTTGTCATTCTCCGTTACAACCTTTCTTTACAATATCTTCTTTTGTGTTCCGCAGAAGAAATTCATACAGTTTTTAAATGATTGGGACAAATCCTTATTTTGTATAATTAGATCCATGTTTGCATTTCTTTATTTTATATATTTAAATCCATGTTTTCATTTTTTTTCTTTTCACTGTTAAGTTGAATATTATGTTGGCAATCTATCTATTTATTCATTTATATTTAATCTATTTACAAACTCATTTTGCGCAGACAATATTGAATCTAATCGTTTTAAATAATCGTAATCTCCAATTTTTTTTGTCATATTGAGGCAGCCAAAAACAGAAGGGTATATGTGTGTGCACTCTCAATTTGTGTAATTTGAGTGTGTATATATGTGTGTGCATACCTCCATGTGGTGGCTCTCGTGTGTCCCATATAAGAACTCGTCCATCGTCAGAGGAGCTGGCGAAGACGTTATCATTAACAGGACTGACAGACAGACCGTAGACGGCATCATCGTGCAAGAAAACATTGAGTGTCTCGCCACGTTCCACATCATGCAGAATCACCTGTTCATCGTTTCCTGCAGCGACAGACTTGCATTAGACACTCGCTTGTATTTGACCCATGATGTCATAAATTCACAGTGCTGTGCGCTTTACCTCCAGAGAAAACACGTTTGTTAGTACTGTCAAATGCCAGGCAGAAGATGTTGGACAGATGCTCGCCCTTCAACTTGATTGGTTTGGCTCTTGAGTGTATGGCTTTTTCCATGTGCCACAGCAGCACACGACGGTCATCACCACCTGCAGCACAAAACAGGGAATGATTGCATTTCAATGTCAATAAAGTTCAGCCTACAATAAACACTACAATTTATAACAAGATATAAAACACGGATGTCATGGATTATGACAAGTCTGATACGAATTCCTCAAAACAAACCCAAAACAATGCAAACAGTTTATTTCTAGCAAAGAACTGTTATGCATTACTTTAATTAAAAGTGTAAATAAGTTAAAACCTTGATGTTTCAATATTTCAACACAAACTTAGTTTAAATTTAAATGCACATACATATAGATATGAGGACAATTTAAATGCACATACATATAGATATGAGGACAATTTAATGCACATACATATAGATATGAGGACAATTTAATGCACATACATGTAGATATGAGGGCAATTTAATGCACATACATACAGATATGAGGACAAAAGAAACACATTTTGGAGAATCTTGAGTGGATAAGTTATTACAGATATGTCTCAATAAAGAATATGTGTACCCAGACCTGTCATAACAATCCCCAAACTTAACCAAAGTGTTGAGGCACCCAGACTCTGTGGGCCTGTCTCTCCAGCTGACCCATTAAACCAAGAGAACCCTGCAGGACCAAAGGATCTTACCCGACACCAGGAACTCTCCTCCATTGTTGGAGAACTCGATGGCGTTGACACAGCCGAAGTGTCCGAGCATGTCCTTCTTATAGAGACTGGAGCAGCCGGAGAACCTCTGCCGCTGAAACTCTTCCTTCAGCTGCGGCTGTCCGCGGATCAGCCTGCGGGAGAGGAACCCGACGGCGCTCCGCATGCCGCAGCCCCGCACCTCCTTCATCTCGGGTCCGTTAAATCGGTCTCGCCGTTAGACCGGAACCGGTGTCATGGGATTAACTCGGTGGTTTTCTTGCCGTGTGTTGTCTTACATGTTTGCCCGTCCGTGTACGACAGTGCGCAGGGATAACAGAGAGCTGCTTTACGTTATTTGGTGTCCCACCGACCGGCACTTCCTGCTCCGGAGCAAGCGTGATGACGTCACGGAACCGGATCACTTACGCAGAACCAGACTCGGTGGCGTTTAGAAGTTTTATTTTATTTTATTTATTGAGCATTTTATCAATGGAGGAATAAAGAATGACAGTGCGGACAAATGAAATAAGCAATATAACAAAACAATTAAATGATATAAAACGATATAATAAAAGTCTCCTTGGTTTTACTGCATTTCCTTTGAATGAATGCAATTTGTTAAATTACATTTTATATAATAATTTAAACGAATTAAGACATTTTATAATTTATAAAGTTGCTATAAATCGGATCTAGAAAAAATATGTTGGTTTTCATTTAAATGCATATTTTTTAAGTTCTAACAAATTATTTGTGTATTATCCAATGCTTATTATTAAGGTGTATTATTAACTTTATTTTTCTTTTTGACTCATTTAATATTTATTAACGGTTTGTATTATAATTAAATATATAATTGCAAGGATCTTTACATTCTTAAAATGAATAAAATATGGCTTTACAAGTTTTTACACAGTTGGAAAGACTTCTAAGTTTGATAAAAAATGTAATCTTAAGTATAAAATCACAATAAGGGACCAGAAGAGAAGTTTAGTGTCTTTAGTTTTATTAAATTCCAGTTAAGGAATTACAGTGGTAGAATTTTTCATACGAATACAAATTTATCTGTTTAATGTCCCACAACTGGAATAGCAAATTTAAATTATAAAGCTAAAATATAGTTAAATTATATAAAAAACTAATACTAGTGGCAGGTATAAACTCAAACAGAAGAGACAGTCTTTTGGCAAAAAAATAATCATCAGCACAGCTCCTTACATTTGTAGTATAGGATAAATGATGAACCTTTTACAGTCCACTTAAATGTACTGACCAGAAACAAAACACTGACATCATCTGTACAGGTTTGCCATTCACTTACATTGAGCGTGACAAGTGCAAGTCAGTGAGCTGAATAATGGACGGTGCCATCAGAGGGTTGCATTTGTTCGTTTTGACTTATTTTGGCATTCTAAAGAGCAAGGGAGGCACACAAACTGCTCTACGAGTAATATGTACTACATTCTAACAATCCTGATTTTTGAGAATGTTCAGAGGCTCTATGAAAGGCCTTGTGAAAACTATCTTGAATGCCTTTCTAACACTGAGACATTAACTACATGTGCCCATAACAACTGCAGACTGCAAACACACATGGGAATTCTGATGCTACATTTAGTGAGATTATTGGAATATTTATATGGCTCCTTTATAGAGCGTTTTAGGTGAACCACAAAAAAACATGTCATACCCCAAAACCACGCTTTGTTTCCAAGGTTTTTCAGAATTCAGTGATTTAAATAACATTTTGCTTTAGATTTGTATTACAGTAAAACATAACTGTATGATTTTTATACATTTTTAGATTTTAACCTTACTGGGAAGATAATTAAACACAATCTGTGTGAATAACAGTCTTCTCATTCATCAAAATATAAATTCTAGATGTTCTTTTAATTTGGGTTGGAATCCAGACATGCGGTCTGACATGTTTGTTAAGGTTCGATATTTAAAATGTTCTCCTTCAGACCAGGAGATTTAGGCACAATTTTCTAAATCCAAACCAGCATCTCTCGGGGAACGTATAACATCCCTCGAACTAACAAAGCAGGAAATATGTTGAATTCTAAGAAAACGTTAGACAAAAGACATTTAAAAGAGTGCATGTGTGACAGCGGCATGTCTAATGCAGGCAGGATCACAGACACTCAGCTCAGTTTCTGTCAGGTTCTGAAGATTTCCAATAAGGCTTTGCTGCAGTTAAGCTGGAGTGAACAATAAGCGTTATAACAAAAACACAATGTAGTAATGTTTTAAAAGTGCTATAGCGTTCAGTACCTTCCGTGAATACATTCACATTCACACACACACAAATACACAAAAAAACAAACAATTACATTTCTGCAGCACACTGTGCATAAAAACAAAGATGACCAGATGAAGAACATCAGGTTCTTTTTCAACAACCGTACAAATCAAAGCTGTACAATCCAGAGTCTTCATGACAAAGCAAAGGCATCACACAGGAACTCCAAATGGAAAATCAATCCTCGACTCATTAAGTTCCGAATCAATTTTTTGTATGACAAAAGCACCGGGTTCTCTTCCATTCACTGGTGTGCTCTTTCACGGTTGTGCTTATGCTGAGATATGTTGACACAGCTTTGCAGAAAAACATAAACCACTTAAAAACTCACAAGCTAAATCAGTTTAAAGAATCAGTTCATTAGTCTTCACTGCACTATAAACACTGGAGGGTTCTAAAAGCTAGACTTACAATGGCAAGTCTTTAATAAGAGAACAACCAATGTCTTAAAATAACCACAAATGCAAACGGTAAGAAAGCACATTTTTAAATAAAAGCATCAGGCAGCATTGACTGTAAAGGCAGCCGTAGCATAGAAGAGTAAAAGTGGGCCCTCTGGGGCGGTCGGAATTTAGTAAGGCCCTTTAGAGTGTCCGAAAATGGCAAGGGGGAAATGTTTCACGTGAGATGACCACTGAGCGGCGAGCTGAAAAAACTTCACGTCGTTCCATTCTACTCCATCTATCAACACTGCAGAGAGGAAACACACAAACATATTCCACTTTTAGCAGAACATAAGGCATTGCACAAACGTTTTTCTTTATTCCAAGTTTGATCATTTGCACGCATTTGATTGGCCGATCACCTTTTAGCATGGTTTGCTGATGTTTGGCTGTGCAGATGAGTCGACTGATGCTCTCGATCACCTGACTCTTAGACTCAGCCTCTTTGTCCTTTGCCTTCTTAGGCAAAAACATAACTGAACACAAAGGTACAATGTTGTAAAATCACTACTACACTCTACTTTAATAGATTCCTTATTCAATTGATTATCGTTTAAATTACCCTTTTTGTTTTTCTCTTTGGTGACAACAGTCATTGACATGGTTGGCTGATGTGACGATTCTGCTCCGCCCAGTGGGAGGCGGCTAACCTGCAGGGAGCGGAAGGTGCACTTGAGGGTGATTTTGGAGTCCTTTTTCTCCATTTCCTTTTTTCTTTCAGATGGGGCAATCCAGTAATCCACTTGAAGTCCCATCAGCTCTCCCTGGCCCGCTCCAGAAGAACTACAGCCATAAACTCATTCAAATTAATATACAATGAAGACTTATACAATGACAACTACAGAGATGACATTAGGTATGTCATCATTATGTTTGTTGGTTTTACTGTATGTGTGTTTACCTGGATGTGTGTACAGAGGGTGAAGACGGAGGTGTTGGAGATGCTTCTTTTAGTAAAGGGGAGATCTGTGCAGGAGGAGTAGAGGAGAGAAGGGTAGACCCCACAGTAGCAGCGTCATCTGAATCGCCTACACACACATATGCACACACTTTTCAGAAACAAACTAAAACACAACTGATATTTTTACATTATACATTTGATATGTAATCAATTGGAAATAAAATTTGCAACTCACCAGACATGGCAGAAGTTTGTTCGACAATCCCCACTTTTACCACCTGTGGGCAGATGTAAAAAAGATACTGTCAAATGTTTGCAAACTTAAACTTTATTCAATGGTGTCTGATCAAATTTAGATCTTGATGACATACCCCAATAAAAGGAATGAACTTCTGACATGAGTCCTCATCGGGGCTGTAAAAGATACAAGAGAAATTCATTTGAAATTAAATAAATTAAAGGAAATATTAAAGAATAACATTGAGTTGTAATCTATAATGAAAATCTAAGTAAATCTATATCCTGCTATTCTTAGCCCATCCCACATGGAGCCCACAAGTCCCTTCCAATTCATCAAACACAATTGATCCATTTGTCATTCAATAAAGCAAACTGGAGACATGCTTCAAAGAGATGCTGGAAAGCAAGACATGCCATCATTCATCGCATCAACTCCCACCATAAACTGTGTGCCCCCCCCCCACATAAAAGCTTCCTTTAAAAAATGAGACAAAAGATGCATTCCCAGGCCAATCAGGGCACATTTTTGGCCTGCTTGATGCAGAGATGGTCTCAAACAGAGCTTATATATGTAGCAAAAATAATACAAATATCACTTTATATACAGATACATTTTGACAGTTTTTGCTTAAAAGCAATTATGATTTTAATCCTTTCTAATATGTGAAAAGACAACATTTTTGACATTTTGATTAGAATGATTAGAATCGATCTTCTTCAAATTTAACCATCTCTGATCTATGACAGCGCAAATTAGAATAGAAATAGACAGAATAAACAATCCATGCCAATTGTCCATCCAAAGCCAATGCAAAACAAACCCGGACAGACTTATGAAGTTGAAGCAACTGCATAGTCGTTCTGAAAATTAAAGGCATACTTTACTTTGCAACCCAGATAAAATAGAAAATCATGAAACAAACAGTTTAGATGTAAGTTGGTATTAGCAGCAAACACTTATAGAACGAAGACTGTAAGTTGTGATGTTAATGTGGTTTAATAAATTCATTGAGAGAAAGACAGTCCAATAGAGGCTAGCTCAAGACAGAAGGAGAAAAATCATTTGACCACCATCATAAGATCTGTTCACCTCTTTATTATTAAATATGATCTCTGCCTTCTTAAATATCTGGCATCTTTTAAAATTTGTGCTCTCTTGCTTTTCCTGTAACACTGAGAATATTTCTGTGGTTAAAACTTCATAAGCTTAAACTGAAACGACTCTAGATTGAGAATATTGTGTGCTCTGCTGAAGGACAGCAGGTGCTCAGAGCATGACGGTGGTTATGTTCGTATCCCAGAGCAGCAAAAACCAATGAAACCGTCAGATTCTTTCCACCCCACAGCCTTTGTTGCACAATTTAAAGAAACAGTTCACCCAAAGTAAAAGTCAACTTCATATTATCTTCGACCCTATTCAAACAAATGAGAAGCTGATTTTTAAATGAAAATCATGATGGCAGCTGTTGTCACTATTAAAAAGTTAAAAAGTAACGTGGACATTGAGTAGACGTGACAGTTAGTAAATAAAAATAGTAGTAATTTTTGTGTGAACTATCCCATTAAGAGTCAAACCCAAAACCAACCAAAACAGACAACCCACATAAAGCGTGAATGGGGAAAAGCACACTACTATATACAGAACCTGAGAAAAAAAGTTAAAAAAACAATCGTGGTATTTTTTTTGTTTGATTTCAGATAAAAAATGCTTTTTCCAACTTTTAAGTAAATAGTCATGCAAGTACAGCTCCTTTTACATCCTAGACTACAGCAAGTTTTTGTACAAAGCCAACCCAAATCAGAAATGTTTAGGCTATGATTCATAAAGTGTGGATAGAATCTCAGTTTCAACAATCTTTCTGCCCTCCGTCAGCTAAAAGATCTCCCTAAACACAACTGGAGAGAGGCAGGAAGTAAGAAATGAACAAATGCATCTGATTGGCTCTGATATCAGCGCAGGCAGGACGACCACAATACCTTACTGCAAAATCAAAATGAAAGCTCTTTTTCCTTAAGAGAGGGCAAGGAAAAATAAACAGATATAAAGTATGTTATTTATATACAGATGATAGACCAAAAAAAACAGCAATACAGCATATAAAAAGATTCAAATATTTGCATCTTTGGAGAACCTGACAATGAACCCAACCTCTAATAACACATATTCAAAGCACTACATCATACCAATAGATTATTGATATTTATATAATTGTATTTGAAAAAATACAATTGCAGACACCAAATCCCTGAATATGTTTTATTAAGGGTGGTGGAGTGGCACCATGATATATTTGTGAACGTTTCCTAGTCTGAAAGGTTTGATTTTTTTGTAAATGTATTACCTCTTCTGTTTGTAGGTGAGCATGGCCTCTGCTATAGGAAGTTGATGAGCTCCATTTGCACCCAACATGTACTGTGTTACCCTGGAAACCACATCAGGACTGTCCTGAACTGTTAAAAGATGAGAAAATAAAATAACATAACATCGCTTATTTGCATCATTTGTCAAAATTCAGTGTTGTGTGACAGTTACCTGAGTTTGGAGCTTCTGGTTTGTGGAAAAGATCTCTCCATGCTGAGTCCTGAAACAGACTGTTATATCTGTAGTCTATACTGGCTAGATACTTAGCCACTGGATGAACTCCTATATACATACACATATTTATTTTAGAAATTAGCATTCTTGGTCAAGATTTATAGGTGAGTGGCCTATTTTTGCCACGTACCAAGAGGGATGACGAGGAATCGCAGGTAACCGAGCCAGTCTGGAGTTTTATGTGTCAGATGATCCACAAACAAGCGCAAAACAGCAGACAGGTAATGCTGCGGTCCTGCCACTCCAACCCTCACTGGAGATGGAGTCACGGAGTTACTGTTACAGCTAGAGAGAAAGAGAACAAGTCAATTTGAGACATCATGTATATGTATATGTATATGTGTATGTGAATGCTTCAGTGTGTTTAGTGACTTACAATCTCTGTATGCGTGAGATGATGGTGTTGAACGCAGCCTGTATGTCTGCGGTGGTGCATGTGCACACGACGGGAAAACCGTGATTCTGTAATGCCTCCGATACATACTGAAAGAAAGAGAATGAGATTGAAAACAATAAAACAAGGAAAGCAAACTTTCACTTTTGTTTATCATGACTTTTTGCTATCTATCAAATCAAATGGAAAACAATAAAATTTGTATTGATGTTTATTGGCAGCGGTCGATCAAACCTGGCCCTGCCAGTCGGAGGTGTTGATGAGGATGATGCTGTCGGGGAGATGGCTGTCTGAAACCAGGATGTGGTTTAGCTGGTCATAAACAGTTTTGCGTGGAATCTATCCAGACAGACTAGAATAAGTGCACTGAGCATTGTTTTTGAAATAATGATACCCCTCTTTGAAATGCATCATACGTTTGAGTATCTTGTGTGCATCCGGTGCTTTCTGACCTGAAGGTGGCAGCGTGTGTCCATTGAGCGCTCATTGTCTAAACTGTTGGCTCTCTCGTTGGGCGGCCTACTGGGCTGTCTCTCTTTTAGAGACGTACTCCGCCCTCGTCGCCCTGCCAACTTTGGCTCCACCCTTAAGAAGGAGAGAGAACAATGACACTACACCATAAAGCCGACATTATAAGCCGACAGTCAACTACCAACGACGGCACCAGCTTATATATATATATGATATGAAACACTTATCTATCGACTTCATTGATTTGTGTCCTTACCGGTTGGATGTAATGATAAGTGATTCTGTTTTGGTCATCCTGCCAGTAGGGGGCAACATATCTATGAAAGAGTCCACGTTGTCCATCATTTCCAACTCCGTTGTTGGGGTCACAACCTCAGGATGACCCTAACAGCACAAAGATACACACCCTTGATGAAATACTAATATTTGATATTTACTATTAACATATAGTTTTTAATCAGCTTTGAACTGATGTCAATCAGAACAGATTCAATGTTTTACTTTGATAATATTTAGTAAACATCTAGCAGAACAAAACAGGTCATACCAGTGAAACATTGTCAGAGTCATTATCCATATGGAACTTCCCACTTAAAATCCTCATTTTATCAGGATCCATCTAGAGAGAGACAAAAGTAACAGAATTCTCTTTTTAGGTAAACTATCACCCCAAAACAATGACACATTAGAACAATGACACTAAAGCCTATTTAGGCCCAAAAAAGTGCTTCTGCAGTCTAAAGTCTGCTCTGTGATGACTTTATACCGGACTGGGAGGTTCCCTATGACTTCGGACGCTGTGAATGCTGCCGATCTCCGTCTGAGAGCTGGAGAGAGAAATCCCTTCAAAGTACGGCCTGCAGAAGACGCACACACAACGAACGTGAACATTACTACAATACAAACAACTGGTTTACAGTGAACACACTATGCACTCATACTTGAGTTGTGGCTTTGGAGTGCTCTGAACACTTTCATCATCATCCAGATCTGGTCCGCTGTCACTTGGATTCTCAAAATCCAAACTCTCCAGATCTAGATCTTCCTCCACCTCTGGAGGAGGCTCGGCTGGGTCCTGCTCAGAGTCCAATACCTACAAGAAGCAGTACAGTATTCCTTTAATAATGTTTTTATATGTTCTGTGTTGATGTGTCTGCAGTCGGTTGAGAAAGGGCAATATTACAGAGAAAAGGTTGATGCGAAAATAAAATACCCAAACACAGCTTGATGACAATTGATCGTAAAGCACCATGTGATGATGTGAATATTATTAGAGAAATCAATCAAGGACTCTTCAAACATCAATGCAGCTGTATGCACTGAATATCATTTTCGCCAATGCAATGCACTTAAACTTTTATTCCCAGTGAAAAAGACTAAAGGAAATTAAACAGTCCAAATTTTTGTCCCAACTTTTCGGCCATGTTAAGACGTGAGCATCTCGGGCCAGGGCCAGGCTTATAGGTTTTAATGCCTGCCGCGCACCTTTCCGATCCCGCAGTTTGGTGTGTGTGTGTGTGTGCGTGCGTGCTCTCCGCTCTCCGATAACGAGATGGAACTCAATAGTTTCTCTTTATATTTTATTTAAAGAAGAGATATGAAAACATAATCATCCTCCCTTCTTGAACACATTTTGTCTCATTTGCAAATTTTTTCGATTATCACACCATTCAAGAAATTATTTTTTAGCAGTATGACTGTAACTATAAATATCAAAATATTAAAAAAATAAAACAAGAAAGAGAATGTAAATGTGTCACTATATTGTCACATGTTGTAAATGTTTCTCAATGTGGTGTTGTGTGCAACTTTAAAATTAAAGATACATTTGGGTGCACTGCATTATGGTATACGATGTTATGCTTCATGCATGTCCAGGATATGTGGTTACCCTAGGGTTCATTCCATGCAGAAAAGTTATAATCCACAGTATACATGCTAATAATAGGAATGATAGAATGATAGGTAAAAATATCATATCCAACATCTTTGCCAGCCCTGGTCTGCTCTCCGGAATATAACAGCCTAACAAGTACACAGTTTCAGTGGGAATGCTGATCATGCAAAGCTAAATTAATCCCTGGAGCCAGGCAAGGGAACCAGTCATCGTGTGCCAATGACTGTCCAAAATCAGTAGGAAAGTTATCTTCATAAAACTAAATGACTAAAATATGTTTCTGGGATTGTTAGAAGGTTAGAGATTAACCCAAATATGATGTTAGAGGTTTGAAGTCCTAATCCTTGAAACTAAAGTACATTAATTAAACCAACCAAATTGAGCTCAAACACATATGTTCTGCTGAAAAGAAAGAAAGCCAGAGATTGCTTCATGCTACAGATTTACTACACAAGGCAACCAAAACAAGCTGACTAACTATTGACAAAATATTCTAGACACACTTTAATGTTAAAACCGTTTTTGCTAAAGATTCATACTTAAGTTTATTATTGTATGAAGCTCAGTATCGACAGTTATTACCATAACAACAAAATGCTTTAAACTGGCTTAAAACTTGGGTTGTAAAGCAATTAATCATGATAAAAACATAATTATTTAAATAAAAATGCATCATAATATATTTTGTTTATATAGTGTTTTGCTAAAAAAAAATTGTTAATATGCTCAGTACACAGACATATACTAATTGAACACAAGCTTTTATACGTGATGCCATCAATTGCGATTAATCGTTTTGACAGCCATACTACAAACAGAATAAAATAACTAGACAAAGAATTATTAGACGATGAAGATGGGCATGGACATCTCTGGGTGCAGACAGATGGCAGAGGGAATGAAGTATAGCATAGAGAGCTGCCAGAAAAATGACTAATATTCAGTGAGCAGATGTAATCCATAAAATCGCCACAGATGAGAGATGAGAAAGTACATTCTAACCATATTCACTATGGCCAGGACCCAAAGTGTACACAAACATACAGATTATTTACTCACCTCATCAGAGACTCTGAACCGCTTGAGCAAAGCTACAACACGCTGCTTAAAGTTCTGCTGCTAATGAAGAGAGAGAGAAAAATAAACACACACACACTCTTAATAAACAACATAAATCAGTCTTTCTATTCTTACCCTTGTGATTGACGCTGTCCGGACTATAGACCTTCTTTGCTTTTTGGATTTCCTCATCTCATATTCATCATCCTCTAGATCCTAAATAACACAAGCACATGCTATAAGAAAGAGCAGTAGGGATCAACCTATGGCTGTGGTGGTGCCAGTACCGCACTATACCAATCGAGCAACAGGAACACAAATGTGTACTATGTGGGAAAAATCACCTGTCCCGGGGCTGCATCATCACTGGCCTCCTGCTCAGATGAGAAGCTCTCATACTCTTCCTCAGAGTAATTATCTATAGAATCAAATAAAGTTATTGCATTATATAAATGAAGATTTTGTTATCAATACCGATTGGTCAATACTAAGGCTTTTAAACAGATTAATCGGGATCAATCATGTTCAAGATTCAAGTTTAGGTGAGTGTGTTTACATATGGTATGTCTGTGTACTATGCATATGAACTTCTTATTTATAAACACAAACACATACATGTAAATATTTTGAAACTATTAAGTATTGTATTTTTAATCTAAAGAATTAAAATGATATTTGTAAACACATATTAAATATGATGTATATTTAAATATATGGATGTGTTTGTGTTTAGATAAGATATGTTATAAAATGAACAAGACGGTAAACATTATATATAATGTACATTATGCAAACAAAAACTTTTTTTATGTGATTTATCGCGATAGTTTTGATAACATGTGTGTGTGATGTGTGAAATATTTTTACCAGAACATTTGATTTTCTGTCCCAAAATGGCAGCCTCCTCGTGGTCAATTGGCTGACTGGACAGGGAATAGATCCAAATCTCTGCAACTTTTCCCAAAAACTCCTTTTGATTACTGCACAGAGCCAAGACCTGCCCACCTTCTGCAGGATGCTGCATCACCTACACATGCAAGATAAAACATCATATTGAGTTTGAGCAAAAGTTACGAAAATTACACTAACGACATTAGCAACAAGTCCGACATACCTCTGCCATGTCTATGGAACCTGCAGCCAATGTCTTGTAACCCAAAATGGTTCGGTTTTTATACCTCTTTCTCCTCTGAAGCAGGATTTGTAACTTATTTCCCTCTCTCTTTAGAAAATGAGGGTACTGCTCACATGGACAAACATGGACACACAGGTTACGCACCAAAAGAAATCGGGATCAATACTAATTTGATAAACTCTGATGGTTGGCATCTTGAGAGGGATTTTGGCTCGATTCCAAAACCTTGTTAGCTGCCTACGTAGAACATCAAAAAGTTTCCTGACGCAAATGTTGTCCCAAGACATATTCTTTGGGACGGATTCCAAGGACTCTTTCTATGTATTGTTTGAGGCAAATGCTCAAATGATCAAAATGAATCTTAAAAGAAATAAAAGTCTTCGCAACTCACAAGGTTTTAGGATGCAACCATTTTTCTAAGAAGCCTTGATGATACATTTACCTGAAGCGAGAACGTGAGCGCCAGATCAGTCTCTACCCCACCAGCAGGTGGAAGCACTATCTCATGAGAACGCAGGATTCTCTTCGAGCCCTTAAAAGACACAAACAGTTATTTCTTTAGAAACACAACCGATGAAATGCAGCATATACCTTTAAACCCCGATCGCCGCTCACCTGAATCTTAACTGCAATGACGACAGAAATCAGCTCCTTATCAAGTTCCTTCATCACAACAAGCTTCTTCAACGTCAGGCTGCATAACCTAGGAAAAATAACAGATTTAAACAATTACACATGCGTAGCACATGTAATGAAAGACTTGTGCTTCTTCCTTATAAAATCCTTCATCCCTAAACGATGGAAGGCAAACTTTGTGTTACAAAAATGGCACATATGGGTGAGACAGAAGCAAATGTTTGGAAAACTAAGCAAAAGGAAGCATTTGTGTTTTTCTTATTCTGAGCTTCGCTCAACTTCTCCTTTTGTGCTTTAGAGTATAAAAAGAAGATGTGGGGTTAAACCAACATAAAAGCTAGGAAACCATAACATTCCACTCACGGGTTACTATTAGTTTTTATCTCTGCTGGTCTCTTGTCGGTGATATTCATGCTGGCTGTTTATCTATAAATGTTTGGAAATGTGATCTTTATGTTTATATGATTGAAGATAGTCTTGTTTTTGCCCAAGTGTCCTATCAGTAAATAATGGCTGTTAGAAATGGGTTCAAAGACATCTGTCATTTTTATGATATCGAGAAGAACTTCTTACACCTCCGGGTTGCTTCTGACAAAGATATTCAACCAACACTATTAAAACTCTTCTTTAAAGACCCAACCGGGACCGATGATTTCAGAACAAAGCTGACACTACTATGTCTACAATGGAATCATGGCGTTCGGTTCTCTGGAAACTTGCACACAGAGTATCAAACTTTCCATTGAGAACAGGTCACTTCAATCACAAGGAATTGTTTAAAACTGACCTCATTCTATTTAAACACTTCAAGACGCGATCTTCAAATACAAACAAATGCTCTTTTAGTCTAAACCACCTTTTAACATGATAAATATACACCAAAGAGATTCTCTCTTAGATACCTTCCCACCTTTTGTCACGGTTTACTAACCCTCATTTTATCTGAAACCTTTAGTTTAATGATGCTGAAGAAGGCTGATACCTCTTTCCATACAATGGAACTGAATGGTGCGCAAGCTTTCCGTTCAAGCTCCAATGACCTAAAAGCATAATAATAGTGCATTTACATTTATGCATTCGGCCGTCACTTCTATCCATTATGCCTAACATTATATTATAGTTTACATTTGATTCTGAGTACTCATATATAGTAATAGTCTTCTGGAGCTGTTCTTCAGTGGGCCAGTTTTAATCGACGCAAAATATAGGTTTGTCTTTATATAATATATGTCCGTGTACTGTTCATTATCATTTTGTATTAATAAACGCATACACATACACATGCATGCATATATATGTAATAAATATTTACATGTTTTTATTAAGATTCGCCTATAATTATCATTTCAAATTAAATATAGATCTTTAAATATTTATACAGAACTTTTATAAATATTTTTCTTAAATGAATGTCTGTATTTATAAACACATTCACATACAACATTATGTTGTAGTGAATTATTTTGTGAACAAAAACCTTTATTTCGCAATCGATTATCCAATTCATTACTTTACTACAGCTTGGCTTTTGCAAGAAAATACCACAGTTCATGGTACTTTGTTTAGCGAACAAAAAATCCTAAAAATCCTGCTTAACATCCATTTTTATGGTTTGTTAAAAAAAAGTTATAAGAGTGGGGTAATATGACAAACATTTTATTTTTCTGAACTATTGCTTAAGGCGCAGAATATACAAAGAGAATGGCATAGAGAGGCAGGGAATGTCAGCAATGCAGGGAAAGAGCTGGAGATGAATCTGTATTGTTCAGAATGTTGCAGTGGGAAGTGATAAGGGGACTAGAGGCCCCAAAAGGCCCCCGGCATCACAGAGAGAGAAAACCATTCACACACATGCACCTAATAGAATATTAATGAGAAATGCTTTATATATTCAAATCACATACCAGGTACTGTGAGGAGGAATATGAGCGCGAGTGTGTGTGTGTGTGTGTGTGTGTGTGTGCGTGCATATATGTGAAATTGGTACAATCTCTCTATGCTCTCAGTGATTTAAAGGCTGGTATGGTCTGCACATGATTCTCTTTTTGAAGCCTTGCACACACAAACAAAAGCCATACTTCACTTAAGGATTTACATGCTAACTTTGAACACTTTGACCTGTCACATATACACAAATAAACATTGAAATCTACTTAATTGTTAAATCAAACCTTAAAACAAGCACACACTCATCTATGGATCGCTGTTATTTTTTATTTAATTAT
Source organism: Triplophysa yarkandensis (assembly GCA_033220385.1). NCBI lineage: Eukaryota > Metazoa > Chordata > Actinopteri > Cypriniformes > Nemacheilidae > Triplophysa > Triplophysa yarkandensis. The sequence goes on from CM065665.1 coordinate 3,909,691, forward strand.
TATTAAATTCAATTATTTAATTATTTTTTGCCAATTTAGAATTTGATCAAAAGATTTTAAGCAGGTTTGCTCAAGGGGACCTATTGGTTTTTAAAAACTGGTAAAAACAATGTAAAATAAGGGCTGTCAAAATCACAGCCTGAATAAAAGTTTGTGTATTTTTTATTTTTTATTTTATTCAGAAATAGTTATGCACATATTTAAATAAAACAAATAATGAAACACAAAAATACATCAAAATATTTACATATACAATTGCAATAAAAAGTATGTCAACCCTTTGAGATTCCTTAGATTTCTGCATAAATTAAAAAGAGAATTTGTTCTGAACCTCATCCAAGGAACAACAATAGACAAACAGTACTACCACACAAACATTATATGTTGTCATGCGAATATGGAACACAACATGTAAACATTCACTGTGCATGTTGGCAAATAATTTTATATGTATGTGTCTCTGTGTAAATATGCACATAACACAAACATATATTGGGGAAAAACTTTTATTCGTCATATGATTATGATTAACTGTTTTGACAGCCCTTCAGAACATTTCGTAGAAATTTCCAACTATATAAACCCTAAGGATTTGTACGATTTTGCATTCACTCCAGTGATGTTAGGTTTAGGGAAGGGGTTAGGTAAGGGACTTCAGTATTGATTCTTCTAATAATCAAATTCCTACAAATAAAGAACCTCGTAAAATGGAACTAATGGAAATGAAAAAACACAGAGACCACCACCAAACACTACAGGAAACAATATCCACACACAACGTTCTGTTCTGTTTACTTAGTACAAAGACTGATTATTTCAGCTGGTATGGTGTGAGGTGTCACACTGTTGCACAAGCACACTCGCATACACACACGCACAAGCGCACACGCGCACACACGCACGCGGGCATTCCATCAAACCTATCAAATAACAACTTACAGCCTTCTTGAAGACCCCACATAATAGAGACTTCAGAGCGATCATTTTCTCTGGAGTTAAAGATAAACACGGCTCACTTCATCCGTGATCACAGCTCTATTACACACAAACAGTTAGAAATACTGTGTGTTAGTGTGTGAGTGTTTCTCTTGGAAGATGCTGCAGGGCCTTTGGAAGCCTTTTGGGCCTAAATCAATTTGATAAATTTTTGCTCCCATCATACCTGAATCAGGTTACAATCATAAAGTCACGCAGCCATGCACACACAGTCGTGAAAGTAATGCAACGGTTCAGCTAAAAGGCAAATGCTGAGAGGTGCTCAGGTTACATTATCTGATCCATTAGAAATCACAGAAGCTTACAGACTCATTTCAAAACCCTGCCACAGAGGGAAGATTTTCATTTATAAGCCTAAAGTGTGCTACATTGTAGGGCTGCAATATTAAACAAAAAACTATTCAGGATTACAATTATCAGTAAAACAATTACACAATTGCCAACAGCCTCAATTACAGCTGGATATTTGTGCTTGTTTCTGTACATTTTGGTAATATGTTTGAGCACTAAATACAAACAGTGATTGTAAAATTAGAAGTTTAATTAAACATATTTGTTTTGAGTTTTTAACAACCAACAAATCCCATAATTATTTGTTGTTTACATTATATATTATTCTTGGTAAATTATTGGCCCTCTGCCCGTAAAATCCAGCCCACACACCAATCAGAGAGCTTGGAAGAGCGTGACCATCAGCGTACACATTCCAAGAAGATCCCACGTGAGGATTGGTCATGGGCAATGTTCACGGTCCGCCCGCGGGAGCTCGTTTTTTTCCAGAAACAATCGTAAGCTGTATCTGTCTTCTGTAAACGGGAGTAAAGCAAATACTTTTGGGAGATATGAACAACAAGAGCGGCATAAATTACATGTGATATTTCACCTTTAAGGGAAAGTATATCTTTTGAACTATTAGTAGCTATGAAACAAATCGTGATATGCTTGAACAGTCCTCTTTTATAAGTAAAGCATTTGAAGGATAATTTCCTAAAATATTAAAAATATCGTGTCCTACCCAAACAAGGTCTGGAAGCAAAACTACAAAGTCCATTTTGTAAAACTTAAAGCAAAGACATGTTCATAGTATCCAGTTTAAAGATTCTGTATCTGTTGTGTAACTTCTGCAAGAAACCAGGGTCACATTGTTGATGACAAAGTGCCTTCACTTTCCCTTCTTGACAAGCCCCAGTCTTTCAAAACCTGGTTCACCCATCTGTCCAAACATAGGTGGACGTAACTACTTCGGCAAACGGTTGTGCCTATTTTAACATTGGCCAAATATAAATGCCTTCCCTTTTAAAACATGTCTGTGTATGCATGCCTTCAAAAGAAGGAGAAGTTCAGAATGGCCTTTCCCATACTGGAACCATATGCGTTTGTGATCTCATCAGGAATGATGGTTAAAATATTCGGTGCAACTGAATGAGAGTAAAACCCAAGAGGGCTGACCTACATTCACTTCTGAAGGAAAAGAACATGCACGAATTCTTACACACATTCACATACGCATCTAATAAGGTCAATTACATTCTAATTAGCTTAAACCTTGACTACTCTTCAGTGCCAATGAGGAAAGATTACTATTAATAACACATTAGTTTGGGAGGAAAGCAGTGCTGATTGCAGGTCTAAAACTACATAAAATGTGTTTTTTGGGAAAATGTAGAGCCAGCAGAAGTTTATAACATTTAGAAAAAATGTAGTACAAAAATATTTACCAATCACTGGCACAAAACCTCATCCTGAAGAACAAAAGTTGCTTTTGGGAGCATGTTCAAATTACAACGGAACAAATCATCAGGTTTTTGAACAAACTTGTATGGTCCATGTCTGCTGGACTGTCATTTCATCTCATTTACATTGTCAAAAAAATCCTAGAATATATTATTTTATTAAAATTGAACAACTCTTTCCGTTTAGGAGTTATCCCCTACAAAAAAATCCCCACTGACCTACATTTCTCTCATCGGAGAACACAGAAAAACAAAAATGCTGATCAGCATCAGAACCTTTTTTGGAATCGTGCTTAAAATGTTATTTACGCCTGCAAACATAATGATCAAAATTCAATGAAGATTATTCAATATAATGAACAATATTCCGACAAACTGAAACCCACACCCGGTGCAGAGATATAATTTCATTAGACGAGAAATATTAAATTAAGTATAAAGAAACAACGTGATAAAAACATCTTTGCACAAGTTTGACCGGATGTATTATTCTTAATATTATATTATTTTGACACTGGTCGTCATTATGTTAGAAACGTCTACACTTGTAACACTTCAGTTATCCACCATATATACCTTTCCACCAACTTTGAAAGGTTAACTCTTAAGCTTTGTTCAGACCGTCAGCGAATCTGTCGCTGGTTGCGACAGGTTTTTTGGAAGGCGGTCCTACATCTAGTCACGGTTATAAAAAAAAACCTACAGTAAAGGACCGCATGACATGTGCTCCGCTCCTTTACTTCTTAAGTTTTTCACTCCTGAAAGTTGCTCATCATTGGCATAAAGTTAAGCTATTCTAAACTTTGTCGCGTCGCTGGCCCTATTCCTGTCGCCAACGGTGACTGTCGCTCATGTCACCTGAAGTCACCCGCTTCCCATTGAAATGTATGACATCAGGCTGCTTTGTCGCTAGGTGTCACTAGGGTGTAATTGGGCCTTTTGGATGATTTTTTGGCATTTGGGCTGATTTTGCAATGGGAAGTAGGCATTTAAAAGAGCGAATATTCTTCCTCTACAGTGTTCTGATTGGTCTGATAGTCCAATCAGCTTTGATTGGTCTACTTTGTGCAGAACATGTTGAAAACGGTTTCGTAGACATGTAGTTTGTGACTCACACCAGTGATGTACTGAAATAAGAAAACCAAACAACTCATTAACGTGATTCACTGTAGATTCATTTTTTGAGGTTCATAACTTTGTTAATCATGCACATTTGGCTAAACTTGGCAGACTACTCAAATTGACGCACAGCGACATTATAAATGTTGTTGCATTATAAATGTGTGAAATGTAATTCAGGACACCACATGTACACACTTACACTGATATTGTCAAAACTATCATTCTTGGTGTGAATTAGCCCTTCACCAGTGGACCCTGTTGACGTGTGGCTGGTTTTGCATTCTTCAAATCCATAAATCAAAGATCTAGTGCTGACTTTGAGCTTCTGGGAATGAAAGAGCAAGTCACAATCCACAAACCAGCTATTTCTGGCTCTGATGTGTAAACCCTAAAAGAACCAAGAGTGCAAGGCATCTGCCCTCTAGGGTGTGCTCAGACGTATGTTCTGGAATGTTCTGAATCTCTGGCCAGCAGATCACTCTTGTTGGTCAAAAGCTTTACCAAAAGGAAACGTTCACCCAAAAATGAAACATGCTGATATGTTTATTCACCCTCATGTATTTCCAAACCTGTGTATGACTCCTGTTTCAGCGTAACACAGATGAAGAAGCCGTTTTGTGTGCACACAATGGAAGTCCAATGGGGGCTGGTATTGTTTGGTTAACATGGATCTTCTTTTGTGTTCCACAGAAGCCAGTCATAGAGATTTGGAGTGACATAATAAATGATGATTTCATTTTTATGAAGAAGTTTTTGATTTCCGACCATAGTAGCAAATTGAAAAGTTGAGTCACTGTTTGTGTTGGTTTACATTAACATAAATTTGAGGTTGACGAACATTACAATGTATAATGATGAAGTGAACACACTACATTCTACTCCAATCCCATCTACTCTTATTCCATCTGCTTTGGTTGTGTGTGTGTGATTGTTAACACAAACTGGAAAACTGACATTATTTCGTGGTATATGCAAATAATTCACAAATGCCGACAGCACAACATCCCTGCAAAACAACACCTCTACCTCGGCGTTAATCGAAAGTTATAATAGAAAGTAATGCAATAGTGTAATAGTAATAATATATAATATATTAATAATTTAATAGTGACATTTTATTAGGTATGGCAAGCTTGTAAATAGCTGATGTGTGTTTCTGTGTCCTTCTGTAAAAACCTTTAGACTTGACCAGAAATGAATCAGTAAGTAAGAGAACAAAGAGAGCGAAACACACACACATTTGCTCCTCATTTTATAGTAGGTGCTGAGTAAGCGAAAGTCTGTTCACTGAAGTGTGTTTGGAGGTCAATTCATCCACTGTCATATGCATGCATAACAGGCTGAAATGCTATTTTTAACAGATCTCTAAATAAAATACTTTTAACAAAGTATAATATTTACCTCTTAATGTCATACATTTTTAGAAGTGATTTATTTACATGCAGTAAGAAGTAATTTGTATTAACTGTTAATACAGCGTTAACATAATGTATGCAAAAATGCAGATGTGCACAAAACTAAGAGGATTTCCATCACTGATCTAATAAAGGCAGTTCAAAAGTCAGAGCATCTGCTATTGCTCCCAATCAAGAACACACAAAACACAGCACCCAGATCTTTTCCATGTAAACAATACAGCAGTTTATTCTTCTCCTGTCAACTTGTTTATGTGTGTGAGTGTAAGAATGGCTGTGGGTGTGTTAAAAACAAAAGCACGACTGTTTTCTCCCTCAGGGTGAGAACGCAACGCACACCCCACCAACACACACAAATATGACTGCCTAGTACAGAGAGAGAGAGAGAGAGAGAGAGAGAGAGAGAGAGAGAGAGAGAGAGAGAGAGAGAGAGAGAGAGAGAGAGAGAGAGAGAGAGAGAGAGAGAGAGAGAGAGAGAGAGAGAGAGAGAGAGAGAGAGAGAGAGAGAGAGAGAGAGAGAGAGAGAGAGAGAGAGAGAGAGAGAGATTGCCTTAGCCATTGTTTGAATGAAATGATGCCTACTTGAAAAACACAAAGGACCATAAGGGGGTCGAGCGTACACACAGAGTCACTATAAAGGCTAAGTGTGCATTTCACTTCTGGTTGTGAGTTTTCCCTGAGGTCCACGGAGGCAGAATTTCGTTCAAGTTCATATCCCCCTTCTCTGCCATCAGTAACACCCTCTTTATGTACAGAATGATAAAACAACACTTTCAAGATCCATTCTTAAGTTCTTGCATCCGCCCGCTCTATCCATCATTAATATCTCTTTACAGAATCTAAATTATGAACCGATATATTATTCTTAAAAGTTAGGATCAATCTCAAAAAGAGGGGGTGAAATGGTTTTAATACTCTAATTGAGAACTTATTACTATTTATTCTTTCTTCTGTCATTTTTACTATTTTTTTTTTAGACAAGCACTCATGACTTGTCAGGTCACATCCATTGTGAATGCTTTGACACTTGATTTTTGTTATTTTAAAGGCTCATTATTATGGCTTTGAATGCAGCATTGCTACATAAAACATCTCCCTTATTTATGAAGCCTAAAACCCTCATCTGGTGACCCCATTGCCCAATGTATATTGAAATATGTATTTAACATCATCACTTGCAAACGTTTGACGAAACGCTCAAATATAGATCTGATCTGTGGTCAATACTGAAACTCACATTAGGCAGTCAAACAGGTTTGACATTATTATAAAACAATTTATACTTTAAAATTATAGACTACACAGTAAAACTGCATGACTTACTTACATATATCAAATATATATTTAACACGCATTTCAACCTAAGCGTTTCCATTGGGATATTTACAGTCCTCTGTTTTTGTGACTCTGGCTGACTTCAGCAAGACTCGATCAGTCGGGATCTTTCCGTTCTGACAGCTTAATTGAAAGTGAGACTTACTGCAACAAACAGTGATCTAATAATGCGGATGCTTGACTCTATCAAATCTCCCATCACACGGATCCACCACAGGGTCCTCCGACAGCCAGTTTCTTTACCTATTCTGCCAGCGCTAGACGTAAATGGGGATTGGCTTATTACAGAGCAACTGAATGCAGAATTATTTAGCCTCTTCACTAAAACATATGAAGATCAAATGCTTTATATACAAATGTTCAAAAACCGGAATATGTTACAATTTATGTCTTAAGTAACCATTTTAAGCTAATAATTGACCAATGACCCACAACATCCAGAGGTCATGAATTTAAAGGTGACGGTTAACAGTCAAAAGATGTGAAACTCCTCAGGGGGGTTGTGTCCATAATGTAAATGAAAGGCCATTTAATTCTGTTCACAAAGTTTCTCAAGAAAGTCATACAGGTCTGGAATTAAATATTTCCTTTGGCGTGAACTTTGCACAAATTTAACGCTTCCAGGCGAGGCCGCAACTCACAAAATATAAATCCATCAGTAAACATCAGACGCCCGGCCAACTCAGATAAAACATCAAAGACAACATCATGTAATGACAAGGATTATTATCAAGCATGCCATTATCTGCTCTGGGCTTTGAGGTATGAATAAAACTACAACACACGTTTACTGACAAATAATTGAACAGTTTACAGAGTCAAAACCGTCACTGTCCATCACAGACCCGAGGGATAATGTGATCAAGACCTCATAAGACCACCTTTCCTTCCTTTCAGTCCTCTGCCTGTCTGCTCTGGTTCTGACTTGTTTAAAGTTAATCCAAATGTGGGACACTGACATCACATCCTAAAAATTGACATTAAATTGGACAAAAAGTACACCAAGAGCCCCAGCCAAGCTTCAGGAGGGCACAGGGCGTTTTAATCCGACTGATCGGTTGAAAAATAAGTAAAAGACAAATAAGAGTTAATGCATGTTCATGTCTCCATGACTCAGGGCAGAAAAAAAAGACTTATGAGACATTTTATTCTGGTGGGACAGGTGCATCTGGTGGATCCGGCGGGTTCCTCCAGGCCCAACCGGTCTGTGATGTTGCCAGCTGGAGGCCTCCATCCACATTCATAAAACACGTGTGCAGTCTCACCCAAGCATTGTGACGTCACAAAAGCACATTCTATTTTTCTATAGAAGACAATAAATCGAATCTTGCAAGAGGTAAAACATTAAAATGCAATATGTGTCATCCAATAAAGAGTGAATAAAGAGCACTAAATGTGAGTGACACACAACCCTGAACATCTGCAGATAATGGGTGGATTTGTGCCCAAATCAGTGCTGACACCAATCCGATGGGATCGATCCAAAACCGCTCCCGACCGCACCCGCCCACCCTACACACCCGGGGGTCTGACAGCACTCTCACCTGGGGATGCAGTTTGGGGAGGACCCGTCTATCTCCCAGGTGGCGAAGAGGTTCATAGGTACGGGTCTGTTCAGGGCCCCGCTCCCGGGGAAGCTCAACCGGCCGCTTCTCTCCGCCATGCTCGCCGCCGGTGTCCCGCTCACCTCCACACAAACTTCTCTCCGGATCGAGCTCGATTGGATTTAAATCCCTCGGGAGAGTTCGTCCACTGCCCCGCGGAGACGAGCTTGCGATGACGGTCGGCGCGGAGAGTCACGTGGCGTTCGCCGCTTCATGCCGCCGTTCGGTTCATCCCGACGGAATTTCAGCACCGAGCACCGAGCGCTCGCGAAGAGAAACTGCAGCTGTCGCCGCAGGAAGTCACGTGACCCCGCCCGCGTTATCCCACACGAGTTGCGCATCTGCGCGCTGGAAAACACACTCGTGTCACAGAATTACGGGATGTACACAAATATGACTTTGAAGTGTGTGGACTTTTATTTATTTTTTAACCGATTTGGATTTGTTTTCAACTTTTGTGTTGTTTTAAGGATTTCTGCAGGCTGTCAAAACGATTAATTAAAGTGTATGTGTGCATATTCTGTGCATATTTATGCATACAAACATGCATATGTTTAAGAGAACACAATATTGTTTAAATAATCATACACAAACAAACGATTATTACAGTGTAAAAACCATTGTGGTTTAAATTGATGAGTGGTCTGACGTCATTACAGGTCATCTGGGTGGGATTCATTTGCATACTAAATTATTGGCTGATTTTTCATTTCTTTGAAATCAAAATTCTTTTAAACTATAGCATTTGAGGTTTATGTACAAGAATTGATGGTTCGCCGACTGTATTGCATTGTGTTTGTAGAAATGATCCATGGTTGGTTTGTTCTCATTAGAAAAGTTCAGCTTTTAAACATCTGATCTCAGAACATTTATGTTGTTTAGAGTTTGATTTTATCTTTGTCCTTGACAGGGCACAATGGACATACGGAGACCTATAAAGCAGTGAGTTTCATTGCTTAGACTCCGCATGGCACAAACAATTTCTCCTATATAGTTGACATATGGTGAAAAAGTCTAACCATCAACATAGATTATTAGACTACAGACTACAAGTTTGCTTATTTTTTAGTATGGATTAAATTGACACTTTAGTTTTTCTAATATGCATGGATCTGTGTATACTATTAATCAGTCAGCATGTAGCTCTGTACAAGTGACCACTTTCACAAACACCATCGATTATAAAGCAAACATGGGCTCCCCGGACAACACAGCAAAGTAAATTGGAAATGATTTTACCATGTTGATCTTTCGTACCATGCAATCACATTGATGCAGGTGACTTTGTTCCAGATCAAGTGAATCAGGTTGATTCAATTCGAGTGAAGAAAATTTAGACCAAAAAAAAAAAGAGCTTTGCGCTTTCAGAAAGTGAAACAGCGTCTCCCAGGGGCAATTGAGAGACTTCACATAATTCATCAGTCCCTTTTCCCAGATTTTAGAAGCCTTGAATTGGTTCAATTCTTTAAGAACTCTTTAAGACACATGGATTTGCCAAATACCAATATACTTTATTCCAGAGTGTATATACATGTTATAACCTTCTGCTGAACGACCATAGACTCAAATTTAGCATGCAAGCTGAAAACAAAAATCAAAACAGCTTTATACAGAAGTACTCCAGGTTTATCAAAAAATTAAACAAGACTATGTGAAAATTGTCTTTATTCTTATCCCTCCCCATTTCCTTAACCCACATTGCCCTACAGCATTAAGAAACAAACTAAAAATATTCACATTCATTCAGCCAACACACAACCAGTAATTTACACTGAAGTAGCACATTTTGAAATATGCCACAAAACATGGGACGGGGTGGCATGGAGCTCATCCAGTTTCTGACACTCATGTACACAAAAAAACATTTTAATGCTGACTCTCTGCAGAGGCAGACCTGGACCTGCTTCGACTCCTGCTCCTGCTCTGATTTCTTGGAGGTGGAGATGGAGACCGTGAGGGAGAGCGGTTGTTGGACTTCTTCTCTGGAGTGCGACTTGCCGAGCGGCTGCGTGAGCGCTTGCTTCCACGCTCGGGACTGCGACTCCGACTGGGTGAACGGGAACGAGAGCTGCTCCTGCTGCGGGAACGACTCCTGCTACGGCTGCAGGGGGGGGGGGGAAACATAATATTAGTCAAGGGTAAATCAATTGCACACAGTTACGTGCAACTTTGAAATACAAACTTTGATCTCTTGCGATCCTCGCAGCTTAAGTTTGCGTCCATTCAGATCAGTCCCATCCAGCTTTTCTATGGCGTTCTTCATGTCACTGTGAGAAGCGAACTCAACCACCCTGTAAAACATAAAGAATGTTTAATGCAGTATATTGTTTAATACAAATTACAGTTTGAAGAATGTTTAATACAGTATATTGTTTAAAACAAATGACAGTTTACAAACAAGTAATTGTGAACCTACCCCTCATTCTTTTTAGTCCTGTGTGCATCCACAAAGGTCACTTCTCCCACTTTCCTCATCAAGTCCTTCAGATCCTGTAGCAAAAGCACACAACAGTTAATTCCCTCAACTATTGACACATTGCAGCTTTAGCACCCACACCAACACGGCACATTCTGCAGCATCTGCTCTGAGAGCCCCACATATACACAACTAATGTGTGCAGTGGTGCTGTAGTGTGCCCCTGTAGAAAGCTCCCTCAACAGATGTCATCTTACCCATGGATGTTTCAATACGACATTTGCCCAGTTATAAAACTACCGGAGCATTTTCATCACGACGAATCTTTTAGATTGTGTGAAACGCCGGAAAGCAGGTCTGTTTGGAAGAGACGCGCCTGGGGTTCGACAAACTAGGTCTGAGAACAGGTTCTCACTTTGTAAGGTTGGTTTTTGCATATTCACAAACTACCACCTGGAACCTTTCAGCGATCTGCGGAATCTTTCCCCATTTACATCTAACTCCAGATTTGAATATATCGTTTTCCATTTGAGCTCAATGACAGACCCTTCTTTACCGTGTAACTATCCAGTGTAATGAGCTACTTACCGTTCCAAACCACAGAAGGCATTAGCAAAGAGCCACTTGTCCAAATAGCAAACGGAAGCAACGAAGCATTAAAACGACCTCGGACTCGACCCATCCGGCCTCCGTAAGAACAGACCCCACCAGAGAGAGAGGATAGGGAGGGGGCCAAAACCCTGCACCCCTCCCCGCTTCAGCACCAACAGAATAAGACCCAAACAGCAGAGCGGGGGATGGAGCAGATCTGACATCACAGACCCTCCAGAGAGCGGCTACCCAGCTCCTATAAGGCTATCCTGTGCTACGGCTCTTTCTGGCGCTACGGACCCAGCCAAGACTTAGACCAGCAGACACTGCGTGTCGGGTGAGGCACCAGAAGGACACTATTCAGAACACAACCAGGTGAGGGCGCTATGCACCTCCCAGGCTGTGCATGCAACTCCAATTAAAGAATACCAGAGCACAGCTGTTAAAGAAAAGGTTTGAAAAACATGGTCTGGGTTAGATAACCTTTTAACATTAAAATCATCATTTCACTTAAGCAAGGTTTGGCTGAGGTGAAGAGGAAATTGTAATTCCTGGTTACTCAAAGTAACATTGAATGAGTGTTTAACAAAAACTAAGGTTAACTAAAGGTGGTGGTGTTGTACTGCTGTCAAAGTCAAAAGAAATGAGGGGGTGATGAGACTACAATGGCAGGCTTCAGCACTGCCGGTTCCTGCATCTTTTAGCACACGAAAGAGCTCACCTGCCAACTGATGCGCGACGACAGGTTCTCCACAATGATTCTGTGCTCCGTGCGCACTGGTGGGCCATACCTGGGAAACCATGTAAAGAGTTAGGCACATTAAAGAGCTACAAGATCCTTTATGGGTTAAGCACCACAATGCTGACATACCTGGAACCCCCACTGCGAGACTGACGATAACCTCCAAAACGTGGCGAGAACCGTCCTCCCATACCCGGACCACCACCTCTTCCGCGTCGAGAGCGGGCGTGCTCGATGGTCACCCTACAGTTAAAGGGAACAAGATAAATATCCAACCACACATATTAACACAAACACATCTTCGGAAACGTCAATGGGGTATACCTCTCGCTGCACAGTTCTTTCCCATTCAACTCATAAACGGCATCATCAGCATCTCTGTAGTCATCAAACTCCTACAAAGAAAGCAAAAGGAGGCACTGAGACACATGATCTTTATGAATAACTCCAAAAATAAAAGCCTCTGGCGATTCTTACCACAAAGCCAAAGCCGTTCTTCAGGTTAATCTCCCGGATGCGCCCATAGCCCTTGAAGAATTTCTCCACATCTCTTTCACGGGCATGGGGGCTCAGACGGCCGATGAACACACGACATCCACTCATGATTGAAGTTAGCAGAATATCTGAGAATAAAATGAGAATATTCAACCTTAAAGAACATTGACCTGCAAAAGCGTATAAGCCCCGCCCACTGACGGCCCATCAGCAATGATTAACCAGATTAAAGAGAACCATTGCTGATGAGAGGCACTGTAATAACAGGAGAATGTACGTAACACGATAAAAGAAATGTTACACGTGACGTATGCGCTCTTAACGTTACATTGGCCGCAGTAACACTTTAAAACACGCACATTCAAAAAAAAAACGTTACACCTAACGATTAAAAAAAAAACGTTACACAGACCTGACGGTTAAAAAACGTTACAAGAGTAACGCACTTAGTAATCCGTTTCGTTGCGGCTCTAAAATGTTACAACGAACAACACAATAATTCAAAAAAGATCAACCGGCCTGGTTCGGTTGGGCGGCCTAGGCCCGGCTCACATGCGCCGAAGCGTTTGTTCGAGATTAAACCGTCAAAATGACAAATATTCACTCCAAATACGATCCACAATCGACTGATATCACTTTTATAAAGATATAAGATGATATTTCATTTAAATTTTGACGCATTTCATACATTTGGCTCCATACGCTCACCTTTCAAAGCAGCTCAAAATGGCGTTGGTCTCCAGAATGGCAGACGCTGCTACGTGCTCGAGTATTTATAGGGGTGACGCGCTCAAGGGGGGGAGGGGAGACACAGAGGCTCGTGCATGTGTGAATAAACAAACTGAATCAAATTGTGTGTTTTTGTAACCATGTTGTACATATTAGTGTTTATGTCATTTAATGACAAAGAAAAGTAAAATGTTTTTAGCATCATTTGTTATATTTCTAGCATTGACACGTTTTGCAGCCTTCAGCTCGATCTGGTTTAAACCAGTTGGCACTAGACAGGAAGTAGTCGCCATGACTCCTCATCACGTGGGCCTACACTGTGAAAACTATCACAATGATTCTTTGGATCATGTTGTGTGATTATTCTCAAAATGTTTGATATTCAATTTCAACGACAGCAATGGATATTTCTAATTATTTTATTTATATATTTATTGGTTAACTAGAAATGTCTGCGATTGTCCACAACAAAACATGATATAACAATTGAGGCAAAATGGCTTCGGTGATGGATGCCCAAAAAAAATGGGTGGCCTAGTAAAAGTTATCAATTTGGACTGGTCTTAAACAAAACACGAAATAGTCCAGTGTGAAACAGATTATACAATCACTCGGTGGAAATAACAAATAGAAACGTATTCCAAAACTATTTATATAAATAATTTCCAAAAACATTTCCCGTAGATTGAACCGCAGTCTTGGAAAAACATCTTTGTTACTACTTGCAATGCCATGCAATCCTGAGAAAAGCAAGAGAACATTCCCTGATAGCACACATACATCTAGCACACATCTATTTGACTGCATTATATGTCCCTGGGAGATCTGCTGTGAGATGTCTTATAGACCTCTAACATATATGTGTAAGATGTTTGTTTAGAATGAATGTAATAGCTCTTTCTAAGATGCTCTAAGATGTTTTCCAGATCTCCAGCAGACATCTTACAGACATACATGTGCTATCTGGGTGAGCTCCTACATACACCCAATGAAAGAAGCATAAAATGGAACCAAATACAATAAAACTGTATGACCATTTAATAAGCCGTGTTTAATGTGAAATTATTAATGTGATGTCTGACATCACAAATCCCTCATGCTTTTTAACCAATTCGCTCAAACCACCTCACCCTACGTTTGTAACTCACAGACACTTTTACAATGCATTCAATTATCCACATATAACATCAGTCTACTCCTACGTATTTTGAATATACTAATTCATTTGTTCATCTTTGGATAATCACATTACAAAAGTAATAATACATGTTGAGAAGTAGAGCAAGATGTTGTGTTGTTTGTGGGGTACAGATGGCTCAGGAACAATCAACAGCACATCAATCTGTTCGGTCTGCTCTTGAGAAACACAAAACTAAAGCCAAATGACCATTTGCCCTTTTAGCACCTCTCCCATCTCAATTGATCACTTACAGCATTAAATCATCAATACAATTCAATACAGATACCAACTTCATGTGCACACCACACCCAAACTTTCACACCCACCCCCGGCATCACCCCCATTACAATTGCCCCCTTTGTGTTTTTGATGACTGAAAAGAGGCTTTTGTTCTTCTTGGGTCCAGCATATCGATGGCTTACTGTAATAAGGCTGAATCTTCCAACTGATGTGAAAGTCGTATACTATCATCTGCCCATCTACATCTATCAATGTATATTGAAAGCACATCATACGCGGTTTTCACTGTGATAGCATAAAACAGTAGAATTCAAGACAATGAAAGATAAATTATATAAATCAAGAGCATAATACCAAAAGTTTGACATCATATAATTAAAGATTAATTTACCCATTCTGTCCTTGTTTACTCATAAATGTTGACAGTTCTTTAAGGGAAACTAAATCTTTTAAATCTCTACTATGCTCATAAAGAAATAGAAAAGTCAAGAATAAAAATAGAAAAGTCAAGAATTAAAGTTCCTTTGCAGATGGTTTTCTTCACTAGATAATGGCCAGTGAATAATGTCCCATTCCTTCACAACATAGAAAAGGATTCAATACAAAGCAAACCCGGCTAAATCTGGAGAACATTCCGACATGGGATTAAAAGTCTAAAGGACTGATAGAAATGGGCACGGTATACTACTCAAAAGTATTTAATGTTGTAGAGAAAGGTGTCTAATGCGATCACCCATTTAAGGTCGACAGCTTACACGACTAAATGGCAAATACGGTTCTTCTACAATCAAATAAAAAATCAAATGACTCTAAAATTTCAGGTATTCAAAGATACCATTATAAGATTTTTAAATCCCTGGTGGCTCCATGAAAATGACTTTGATTTCACCATAAAGTGACAAGGTCTAGCTTATCCAGTCCAGGAGGAGAGGTTGTAGCAGCAGGATCAGCTGTTACGTGTGGTCATAAATGTGTAATACTGTGTGTATTTTCATCTAGATTTGTTTGTAAAATCACACGCGTGTGTGTCTGCAGCTGTGTGATGTTCCGGCTGCCGCCTCTGAGCGTTCATCGTCACTAGACTCATGTAAATGCGAGTTCTCTTTCCGAAGGCCCATGCTGATATGACTTTGAAGCGCGGCGGGCGTGAGCCACTCTTTAGGTAGACAGCTCTGCAGGAACGGAATACAGGAACTGAAATATGCCAACCGATTCACCCAGCGAGGGATCTCTTTGCCACACAGCAACTATATATAGAGAGAGAGAAAATAAAAGAAAGATAAGCTGATGTTCATTTAAATGCAAACCTATGACCTGCTCGATGAAATGCTGCAGGAACACTGAATCACTGACTTCTGAAAGCGAGGAAGAAAAGTGGTTGCAGTTTTTGTGCATCAGGTGGTAGGCGTTTCCCCTAAACTCCTTCCCCAACTCCTCCATTATCTTATCAATGTCCTCCTCTGCAAAGTCTGTTGTACCCAGAGCTATAGCCTCTCTGGAGGGGAGACAGGACAGACATATAAGGGATTGCTTTATAGGCCATATGTGTCGCTTTGCATTTGTATGCATGTGTAAAGCTCACTTGAATTTGAAAGTCTCTCCCAGTTCCGGGGCATTTCCAGGACTGATCTCAAAAATGCCACTGAAAGGGTATGGGTGACCCCCATATGCAAACTCTAAAAGAAACAAAATAACAGACATTAAAATACAGTTAGGGTGTTACAGTATGACAGATATATATTGGTTTGCACACAAAGACCAAGTGGGTTGCGACCAAAGTTGTAAGTGGTTGATCAACTCGTCAATAATATGAAATCAACTCGTTATGGATTCCAATTGAAACAGGATGTTTGCATGCAATCTTATTATTGATGTTTACAAATAAATCAGACTATGCAAACTAGACAGTTTGGCGTCATCTCTGCTGTTTAGTCGTCAGAGAGGAATACTTAAGCTTTAATAATGACAATGACTCAAAGTGAAGTCTCCCAAAGAGCATAAACCTGCTGTGTAACTTTAAAACTTGGATGTGTGCATGTTATTGTCACTTAATGACTCAGCTTTAAGGCCCACTGTGTTTCTTTCTTTCTTTCTTTCTTTCTTTCTTTCTTTCTTTCTTTCTTTCTTTCTTTCTTTCTTTCTTTCTTTCTCCACTGCTGAAAACAGAGACAGCACACTACTGTCATCTGCAGGCTACTTACAGAACATTAAGATCCATTACGGCCCTAAAATGTTGTAAGGACTATTAAAATAAAGTTGGTTGTTTATGCCAGACAAAGCCAGCAAATAACACGTATTCTATAACCAATTGTAAATTTAAAAAAAAAAACATCAAATTTAGAGTACAAAAAAAAGTACGAAATTATCAAGTTGAGTCGAAGATCAAATTGAAAGTATACCTCTGCCATAGATCTCGATTCCTGAGTGGAAGACCCCTATACCCAGAGTTGATGTGTATTCATTTATCCAATACTAAATGAGAAAAAAAAGACAAGAAATTATCATACGATCATGTTTTCAAGAATTTCATATCATTAGAAAGGATAGTTGACCCAAAATTACAAATTCCATCATCATTAACTTCCTTTTAAGGTGTTCGAAATATGCTTACATTTCTTTGTTGTGACGGACACAGAGAAATATATTAAAAGTATGCTTGAAACCTAAAACATTTGTTGGACCATGCTGACTACCATGGTAGACAAATATTCTATATTATTGATAATTTTGTAAAACAAAAAATGAGATACTTTGAAGAACGTATGACAACAAAAAGTCCTGGTAGATTTTAACTACCACTATTACTTTCCTATTCTTACAGTAAAGGGGGTCCAAGAACTGTTTGGTTATTAGCATTTTTCAAAATTTATTTTTCTGTGTTCAACTAAACAAGTACTGAAGCGAAGTGACTTTTGGCTCTGCATTGAACCGATCCCAGACGTGAACACACACTTGGAGCAGTGGTCAGCCATGCTGTGGTGCTCGGAAGCAGTTGGGATTCACCTTGTGGAATTGAAGTGGAGGAGACTGCTGGTTAATCACTTCCTCCATGTACAATCCCAGCTGGTCACAAGTCCCCACATTAGAACCACCAGGCCACAACTGCCCAAATATGTGTATAGGTTGAAAACAACAACAGAATTTTTACTTTTGGGTGAAATATCCCGTTATCATTATATGCATCTTTATTAGACATTATTTAACTGCACCAAATATTCATTACTTTATTCTTGGTGAATATTTTCTCATATTCCTTTTTGATGTGTTTATAAGTAGACGACCCCATAAAATGAATACAGTAAACATGCACAAGTGTATATGTAACAGAAGTGTCTTAAAAGTAGAAGCTTGTCAAGTTTTGTTGAACGATTTGCTTAAGCTGAAGAGTAAAGAAGCCGCCAACTTAAATTGCAATTTTGGCATAAAACAGATTGGCACATCAGAGACAAACACACTTAACACACGCTCATCTCTAAAGTAAAGTAGAGTGAATAAAGAAAACTGTGGCCAAACCGATGCATCTTCATAAATAAAATAACACAATATAATGTATACAGACTAATCTATCCACATCTCTTCACACATGAGGCTTAATATTTTACCGTATGTGAGTGTTATATTGTTTTTTGCACACACGCACCGTAATGTTAAACAATGTTTATGTCTCACAAAGAGTGTCCTAGATGAAAATGAGTATATTTATCTATAGTATCTTTATTGCAGCAGAGCATCATGGGACATTAAGCAGAACTCCCAGCTGTTCCCATGGGCCTCTACAGTAGGGGTTGCCAACCTGACATCAATCATAATCCAGCTACACTCAGCCAGATTACATGATCACATTATTCCCTTATCTTTCTAGAAGAAGGGATCAGGGTGCTGGTAAACACTGTAGATTTAAGATTAGAATCATAAAGAGAACAAGAGTAGATGGGCTTACCATGTCATAGACGTTAAGGATAACGGGTTCATTTGCCATCATGCGATCCTGAGAAATCCCTAAAATAATCCCGTGAAATATCTGTGTTGCTCTAGCACCAGATGAGCCCAATGGGAGTCAATGCAGAACGCATTAAACAACATGAATGATCCAATTTGATCATTTTCTAATTAAAAACTCGTTTATTGACACGTTTAGAGGGATGAAGAGAGGGATGAAGAGAGGGATGAAAAAAGGCAACAGGGCATCTGCATCCATTGACGGTCAATCCGATGGAGGAAAACAGGCACTTGTGACCCCCGTCGAGTGTCCGACTGTTCCTGCAGATTTTGACAGGGGGGGATGATGCTGAACGTCATCCGACACCGAATTCCCGTTAAGATGATCGATACTTCTTCCAGATGAAGCGGGCGTTCTCCGGCCGGGTCTCGCCGCTCTTAATCCCGGAGTTTGGTGCAATCCCGAGCGCAGCAGCCATCAGCGCCGCAGTCCCGACAGATAAGATGCTCTCCTGATTCCTAAACACAGCCTCACGGTACCGATCATGACATCATCTGGTGCGAGGTCCGCGGGATTGTGTGCACTGGAAGGAAATTATTACGTCATCATCATCTGTACGCAGTGACACCATCATGCCCCTCTCTGCGGGGCGGGGGGGGGGTATTTGATGGACAACATGTGTGATGATAAACATTGTTTGTTTGCAAAACAGACACTTGACTATTTGTTTGGTTATATTGTAGCAAAAGCAAGATGCTGATGTGAATTCAAGTGTCAATCATTTGAGATGCTGCATCACTATGTGCTGTGCTGGATGCAGAGAGAGATTTAATGGCAGATCTCTGGGAAATCTGTGATGCTTTTGGTTCTTTTAAAGGTTCAGCTCATTGATTGTTGGGAAAATTGCAGAGCTGGAGACCCTACGTAGTCCAACCTGGAGTCCCTTTCAGTTTCCTATGCATTCCTAGTCTTCATTAATCTCATGCATTATTATGTATTTACATTTACATTTAGGCATTTAGCAGACGCTTTTATCCAAAGCGACTTACAATAGTCAGGGAGACAATGAAGCGGTAAATACCCGATACAACAATAGGCGAACAAAACAAATAACTAAAATTAATAACTAGAATACACTTGCATTGGTTTTGTGTCCATACAATAGACTTGCTGTTTGATTTCCAACTTTCTTCAAAATATCTTCTTTTCTGCAGAGGAAAGACAGTCACACAGGTTCGAATTGACAAGAGCATGAGTATATGATTTCAATTCTTCGGATGAAGAATAACTTTAAATCTGTATTGTGGTTTATTTTCAATCATTGCAAATTGCTATTACCTGTTTCCTGTCATCATAAGAAAAGTATAAAACTTTTTCGGGGAATTGATTAAATAATGAACATTGCGATTTGGCTACTGGATAACCCTGTCAGTGATATCATTGGAAATATGATGTTGTTTAAACAGAAGAGAAAATGATCACGTGCTGAATCAAGGTTACAAAAAACACCCATCACTTATTTCACTGATTTATTTATCATGTATTACGTATTAAATCTATTATGTATTTATCAATGTTGTTCCATAGACTGAACAAAGCTGGTGGTGCATGAAGTACACTTCTTTTCCCAAAAACAAATACCCTAGAATGATTCTTTCTGTAACATATTTATTAATGCAAAATCCCTTTTTTAAGCCATCCTCACAAAATGTTTAGTGTTAAAAACATTTACTATAAGTAGGCCGCCATCCTCGCTTCTTATATTCCTAAGCTTCAATGTGTGTGATTAAGTGCAATTCGAGTTTGCACAGACAGGAAGTGCATTATCCTGCCCCCCCCCTCCTGCATCTCAAGTGCATTTAACCCCTGCTGCTTGAGTGTATTGATTTCTGAGTTCTAACACATACACAAAATAATACACACATGCACATACCAGTACTCAGTGGCAACAAGACTTCATGTACTCCGGCTGACAGCATGTTATCCTGACAACATGGGTAAAATATTCATGTACCACATAATTATCTAAACACCAATAACTTCGTGTCATTTTTTATTCATGATCAATTCTAGAAACACAGTTTTAATATAAGAAGTCTGCCTCACGAGGTTTGGAAAACAATGAGTAATTTGTCCATTTTAAGTTTTAAAATTGAGGCACATGGATTTAAAGACTAAGTTTAGATTATACTTAAAGTGTTTTCTTAGATTATCTTAATCAGACACAGTAGTAATAAAGAAAATATCAATGCAATTTGTGATTCTTGATGGTCCAGAATCTCTGAGTCCAGTAGAGGGCATAAGAAGATATTTGTTCTGAATAATTCCAAAGATACATTTCATAAATATCTAAAAATGAAAAGTTAAGTGAACTAAACTGATAATATATCTATAACTATATTATATGATTATGTAACACTTGAATTGTAATTCACATATCACTCTTTTTACTTATATACTCTTTGATGAGCTGACACAATGTTTAAGTTTTAAGTTAAACTCAAGAGATAAAATTTAGCTGGTTGAAAATTTGTCAGCATGCTTTTCTATGAGATTAAAGTTTGAATCTAAGTGTCAGTTTATGTTTTTCAGGAAAGTGAAAGTAAATAGTTTTTGATGTCATCTCCTTCACCCTCTTGTCATTTTAAACCCGTATGACTTTTCTTCCATTGGACACAAAAGATCTTTGAAGAATGTTGGGAACTGAAACCTGTTCACTTTCATTGGTTTTGTGTCCATACAATCGATGTAAGGGGGTGCCAGTACTGATCAGTCGCCAACATTCTTTAAAAAACCTATGCAAACCATTGTTTTTTTTAAAGATTTTACAACATGAAACAATTGCAACTAACAGCCCATTGCTGTCAAGATGAACATCACTCAAATGTTTTTGTCAACCATATTTTTATTTATTGCCTGATGTATGTGAATCTAACAATCTTTTAATAGTCATTTGTAAATGATAATCATTTCATGTTTGACGGCTTGATTTACCTACACAGATCTGCAGAAGAACCGGCGTGATAACAATTATACATATTTGTCAGTTAATAGATAATAGTACAGACAACAAGCATAGAGCTTAAGCCTCCAACAAGGCAATGCACTGCAGACGCATTGAGACATGGCAAGGTACAAGCACATACAGAGTGGTGCAAATGGCTAAAAAACGCTGTGTGTGACAAACTAAGACAGTAAATCATAATCTCATTTTGATT
The DNA here is from genome assembly GCA_033220385.1 of Triplophysa yarkandensis. Classification (NCBI taxonomy): domain Eukaryota; kingdom Metazoa; phylum Chordata; class Actinopteri; order Cypriniformes; family Nemacheilidae; genus Triplophysa; species Triplophysa yarkandensis. The sequence continues at coordinate 3,931,447 of CM065665.1, forward strand.
GTGAATTCTAAGTGCTACCTTTGGGTTCTCCAAAACAAATGAAGCCCTCGTTCCCTGAGGAAGGACCTCCAAGGACACAGCACATACAGAGCACAGCGCTGGTGACAAAAACAAAGTCAACATCGTGCCTCCCACAGCACGTCTGCAGCCACAAAATGAGGGATGAGCGAGTGAGAAATAAATCAACATTTCAACGTCCCACTTTCGAACTCTTTCTCTTAAACAAGCAGGCACCTAAGAAGACCTATTATAGTCTGATTGTACCCATCAGGCTCATTTTAGTCCTCTGGAGCAGCTGAATGTATACAGGAGATAAAACACTCATCTGTGGTCCTGTCTTCTGCCCGGAAATACAGCTCCACTTTGGTCTCCATCTCCTTACATTGTCTCTCTTTCTTTCTGATGCCGTTGATCCCGACACTGTGCTTCCCCCAACAACAATCTCACTTCACAATGCGACAATGGGGATTCTGGGTAAATGATTATCACCAAATGAAATGAACACCTAGCTCTCATCATGACAATGGTTTAAACAATTAAAGAAAATCTGCATTTGTGCTTCTGCTTCCATTAAGAGGGGTTTCTTCTTCCCTTCCGTTAATGTTTGGGCCTTGAGCAGAAGGTTCAGAGTTTGTAAAGTTTATGATGGATTAAAATGGGTTCCTGGGCCCTCGGAGACTCATCCGCTTGTAAGTGATTAAACCCGCTGCTGCTACTGCTGCTATTGCTATAATGCTGATGGTTAACAATGTGTGTTTAGAGAAAGAAGGTGAAGAATCGCCATCACTCTGAGAGCTAAAGGGGCCGTTCTGTTGTGATAGAGACTGGGAAAAAACAAAAGTAGAGTGAGGTGAGTGGATCTGTTTGATAATTAATTGGAATAAACTTATAAAACACATTCTGTTCATATTTTAGTGCATCTGGACTACTTACTCGCTGCTGTACACAGAGCTGCACATCCTCCCCTGCACTCCGAAACAGTTTCACCGCTGCGCTATGGGACATATTTTCCAACTTCTGTCCATTTATCTTAACAAAACAACCAAAACTGAATTATTGTGGAGGGATCCTTTTGCTAATGTTAAATAAAACTTAGTAAACACATGACAATGATATTAATGTTAAAATTTTAGTTGCCGTTCAGTTATGGTAGAAGTAATATTATATTCACCAGCATGAAAACAAATACTCTCATTATATTTTAAATATTAAAAATAAAGACTCAGGGATAATAGCAGGCCAATTATTGCATTAATACTAAACCTGGGGGTAAAAAAACTTTTTTACCATGAAATAGTTTGAGAATAAACTCACTTGACTGGAGACAACCCAAGTGTTAAAGTGGATCCTTTCATAAAAAATATAGTAGCCACATAAAACAAGGTACAGCACAACAGTAAAAAGCCATACAATGAGAAATGTGTAAGAAATTTAGTCTATATAGTTAACGGAGCCATTTTGTTCAGCTTCAGAATATGTTTTTGAGGTCCGAATGGCTTGATGCTCAAAACTAGGACTGTGAGATATTGAGGAAAAATGTGAAATGAGATACCATGCTAAACAATGCAACATTTGATACTTGATTTGATTGTCTAAAAATCAATTTATAAAAGACATTAAAATTATATAACCAGCATATATTTCTCATAATTTGGAGAAAAATAAAGCATGATTACGACTTTTGAAAGTTATTGCTTTCTCAATATGGCTTGTTGCATTCATACAAAAGTTGTTACAGATTGCTGAACTAGAGATCACCCAAAATATTTGACATCCCCATATCCAACAACTTATATGCATACTTGTTTTAATCCTAATTAATCAGCTCATTTCTTGCAAACCATTGCTATATGCACGTTACATATAACAGCCCTACTAAAAACCTTGATTAACTTTACAATGTCTTAAAAGTATAAAAAGACACAATTTAAACAAAATAAGACTGATTATGAAGAAATCAATAAAATGATTTCTTTTTCTATAAGACAGTGAGTAATGTCAATGCAAGACAATACTCCTTGGAGTCATGCATTATTGATTTACAATGAAGACGAGAAATCAAACGCCCTGCAATCAAGCTGTACATTTTGTAAAGCCCTGGGGTTTTACCGCAATGATTTTGTCACCCTCCTGCAGTTTTCCGTCATGTGCGGCCGATCCGTTTTCCTTGATTTTTGCCACATAGATCCCACTGTCATTCATGATACACTGCTGGTCCACTCCACCGACTATATTAAACCCCAGACCTGAGTGAGACAGACAAGGCATTACACACTCTTAACAAAACTACTTTAAGGACTAAAGACTAAGATCGCTTTTCTGATCGTGACTAAGATAGACAAAGGAAAAAGTCCCAATTTAATGCTTACAATGAAAAGTAAAAGTAAGTTCCCCACTTACTTTTACTTTTCATTGTGGGCCAGCACGGAGTCAAAGGTCACATCTGAACGGGTGCGGATGTCATGTTAGTAGGAGGACATTACATATACCATTAAAACAATCACAATATTGTATGATGCAGTGTGTTATTGCATCATTTCACATGGAATGGTGTTCAATGAGTTCCAATCTGCCAGATTACAGCCCACCAACATATCCCATAACATGACAAGCATCAAATTAAAGCAGTGCAATGTCTTTTCCTTTTCTTCATTGATAAACTCTTTCATCTGTATACATTGTGACAGATTTATAGTCATATGGATCACAGATCAAAGTCCAGTGAAGAGCTGCATCATAACAGCCCATAGAAACACTCGAGCAGAGGTCAAACCCACACAAACATTACATAACTAATCTCCCCCAAAACCTGTGATCTCTATAGGGCCCAGAACTTCAGGAGAGCATTCCCAGACATCATCTGGTGCTTCCGGTTCCGATTGGACTCTGATCTGCTGGTGACGTGTTGGGCCATAAAGCTGAAGGTTGTGGGCCGAACTTTATCCAACACAATATTAAACATTTAAAAAATCAACCCAGTGAATGAATAGGTTCGGTTCGGTTCGGTCTGTTTGGCGAGCCGAGCTTCTGCGTCGGGCCGGATCATCAGCACCGAACCGCAGGGTTCGAGCGTCCTCCAGTGGTGCCGGACACACTTACCGGACGGGCCTCTTTTCAGGTTGATTTCTAAAACCTCCGGGGTTCGGTGCGCGGTTCCGTTCATGGTGCCCGAAAAGTTTCACTTTTATTCTGTAGACGGCGCAGATCTCTACAAGCGCGAGGAACTTCGCCCGCTTACTCTAATGCTGGCGGGACAGTCACAGGCGCCGCCACCGCCCCCTAGCGGACTCTACTGGGACATCTACTGCATCTGTGATGCTTGTGTTAAAGGGAACAGAGAGATCACAATTACATGCATTTAGTGTCATAATAATAATGTGTTTCAAACTGTCCATTAATTCAATTGAATAAGCAATTAATGCAAAACCTGCATAACAGTAAACATATTGTATAATGTATAGAATGTAATGTAAATATGTAAAATAAGATCATTTTGTGTTTGATGTCAACTTCTAGGATAAGGTTTTTGTCTTCAAAGAATGTCATTTATAGACCAAGTACTTGGGTTTGTAGTACGGCATGCAGGAGTTTATGATTTTTGCTTTCTTTAGGATGCGTGTGCACCTAAATATTGAGTAAGGGTTTATTGTAAGGTGACCAGGTGTACATTTACATTTAGGCATTTAGCAGACGCTTTTATCCAAAGCGACTTACAATAGTTGAGGAGACAATGAAGCGGTAAATAGCCGATACAACTATAGGTGTACAAGTGTGTACAACAATGTTACCAATTTACACAGAGCGAGTTAAAAATCTGAAAGTAGAAAAAGTTTTTTTTATTTTTTAGGTAGAGTGAGTAGGTTAGAAAGGTAGGTGGTGACATTCAAGAATAAGATGAAGTGACCCATACTCAGAATTCATGCTCTGCATTTAACACATTCAGAGAGCAAACACACCAATCTGGACACACACACACACACACACACACACACACACACACACACACACACACACACACACACAGACACACACACACACACACACACACACACACACACACACACACACACACACACACACACACACACACACACACACACACACACACACACACACACACACACACACACACACACACACACACACACACACACACACACACACAGACAGACAGACAGACAGACAGACAGACAGACAGACAGACAGACAGACAGACAGACAGACAGACAGACAGACACACACACACACACACACAAACACAAACAAACACAGCAAAGGGCAGACATTTATGCTGCGACGCCCGGGTAACAGTTGGGGTTTTGGTTTTGCCCAAGGGCTCCTTGGTCATGGTATTGCCGGCCCGAGACTTAAAACCACAACTCTAGGGTTAGGAGTGAAACTCTCTAAACACTAGGCCATGACTTCCCCACAACCAAAAACTCCAAGAGTTCACACACAGGATACACTAGGTAAGAGAGTAACTCACAGTGAAGGAATTCAATAGGAGTTTCTCTCATTTTCCTCTATATCTTCTCAATGTGATTGATGCAATAGAGCGGAGGGGACACTGGCACATTTCTTTTGGTTTTGTCCTATTCTGTATGATTTATGGGCAAACATTTTTTATTGTTTTCTAGTGCTTACCGCATTAATATTCCACCTGATCACAAACTGGCTATTTTTGGTTATTTTGGGGTAATGGAAGCTCTTCCTAATTTTTATCATCAGGCTCTAATAGTAGGTATGATTGCAGCCAGAAAAAATGATATTACTCAATTGGAAATGCTCCCTGTTTTCAGAGGTGGTTGAATTAGATGCTTTATGTTATTCAAATGAACAATAACGTTTTGGTGAGCTGTCCTCACAGAAAAAAGCCACATGGGGACCTTTCTTGAGATTCTTGGAAATTAAAGTTTCCTATTCAGAAATACCTATAATTCTTTGCATACATTTGTTTATAGAGGCTGTCCAGGATTCCTTTTTTTTCTCATTGTATTGTATATTGCATGTCTTCTAATTTACATATATATGTATGTTTATTGTAATATATTTTTTGTGTTTCTTAACTTCTAAAAAACATCAAATAATAAAAATGTATCGTAAAGAAAGAATTGTTAAAACAGTACAAATGTAAGTGCATTATATAAGTACGAATACTGGATAATACAGAAAGCACAAGCACATTTTCATAGGGATAAACCGTAACGTCATTTATTCAGACCCTGTTTTTGACTTAACAAGATTTTATTGAAAATAAACATTCTCAAATATTTATTCCAAACAAAGAAATACTGCAGCAGTTTAGAATTCAGCACAGTGTCAGAGCTCGGGTCAGTTGTTTCCTGACCTCCCTTAATAACAGGCTTTGTTTGTCTATCATTTTAATTATGAGAATTAATATGGATAGCCATATGCATTTGATAACTTCTAGAAATGGCTAAAGATTGGGATAATACCTTTCAAGCAACCATTACTTCATGTACAACCAACACTTTTTTTGTGTTACAAATCACTGGTTTGTGTTAGATCATGCTTGGGGCGGCACTGAACAGGGTGATGTCTCCATTAATGTGAAGGCGAGTGACATCCTCCATTCCACCAGTTCTGTGCTCATATTCCAGCAGATGGACTCCATCCACGGCTACCTTAAACCCATCAGTCTCTACCAGGATTTTCAGCTGCGTATACAAACACAAACATAAGTAAAATCCGTGAAATGTCATGACAATTCTCTCTGCGTAATGTCATACCTCAAACTGTCTGCCTTGGACAAAGGGAAAGCCTCCGTCCCTCTCCTCAGGACCCCAGCATCCCCCAAGTTGGGAGTTCCGCACAATGGTGTGTTCATGGAAACGAGGGTTGAAATGAAAAACCACCTCATTTCCTCTCATCAAGTCTACATTAAATCTGTTCAAAGAAAAGAAAAAATATAAAAGCCTAAATTTCAAGTCCCTGTTTACCCTGTTAGTGGAAATGGGTAGGTGTGTGTATTTTACCTGTCTCCTCCTGGTATTGGCTCCCCCACTATAGTGATCAGGAGCTGTGGCATTATTCCTGCATGCAGCGTTAGATCATAGGGCACTGGCTAAAACACAAGCACACATATATTGATATTACAGAATGATTTATGCGTTTCTCAATGGGTATAACAGTTAAAAATACACATATGAAATTCAATTTGTAATTTTTGTTATTGTAGAAATTGTAATACCTGCAAGCAGCTACACCCGATGATGTCTAACTTAAAATACCCATTTATCATTTGTATAGTTATATTGTACATTTATATTTTAAAACAAGGAAAAGAAATCATGATTTCCATTAAATGACTATAGTTGTGAAGAAACCCTTTCGACCTTACTCAAGGCTTTATGAAGTTTTATACTGTAAGCAACTCTTTTCAGATGACAGATGTGTGAATCTGTATCATTCACTATATGTGAATGAACGTTATTGTATCTTCATGTCAACTAATCTATATGAAGATTGTGTTTTACACACTTAAAAGTTAAAGGACAGTTTTCATTAACTAGTAACATTTTCCATTATATTTCAGAGTCATTTTTCATCATGAAGTTCCTTTTCGGCCTTTTTCCTCATGGGCAAAGATACATTTTAACTTTAAGCAGTTCTGCAAAGAATGAACAGAGACTGCGTCAAAAACTATCAATCACAAAACCGAGAAACCTTAAAAAATTCTACACTTTAACCAATACAAAAGTGAAAAACATATTTTTATAGTAGGAACTGATTACATCACGGAGACCTATGGACTGAACAGCAAAGGAAACATTGTGCTCAAAAGATGGGACTTTAATGTACCCCCTTTCATTCTAAAATCCAACTCAAACCACGTCAGAGATCACGTGACAGGCTGCCGGAAAAAACCCTAACTCATGACATTACACAGCTTATAAACAATCTCACTATGGCAACTGTGTGACAAGCTTCACAAACCGCCATTCCCTGATTCCAAACCCCACCCATTGACTCATTTTCCTTTCAGTGAATGCACAGTAGATAAAACACAAACTTTTCAGGCAAATACATGCAAAAAAATTAATATTCAAGTGCATTGATTAGAGGTACTTGAATAAAAATATACATATATTTATATATGTTTTGTTGACCATCATGCAATGCAACCAAAGGAAAAACTTTCATGTGATTACCAAGTCTTAAAACAGGGTTGGGTACTTATCATCTCCTTTACCCTATCTGCCATAAAACTCAAAAGAAAATATTGTTTTATATTAAAACCAGTTTTTTATACATACTGACACTGAAATGCAATAAACTGGGCCAAAAAAACATATTTAATGACAATAATGATATGCTCAATAGAATAAACACAAAGTGCATTATTTATGGTTCTCTTGTTTAAGCAACATATATAAAAACAATTATTTATCAATATATAATATTTATGATATATTATGTATGTCCTGTGCTGTAAATTAGTAGCTTTGCAACAAAATATTGATATGCAATGATGTGCAAAGAGTGTTGCATGGGTTTTGTATCATATGTGTCGGAAGTCTGCACTCTGATTGGATGTTAACTGGGGTCTTTGTGATGCTGCAGTGCTGTCTTCATCCTGTGATTTGATGAGCTCAAAAATATGGCGGCCTATGTTGTGGCTGAAAGACAAAAAGAGGATCTTTTGAGATCTGCATTGAAAGTACATGAACACCTGACCCAGGAGCACAGCGGGAAACAATGTAAACCAGAAACCCACTCCTCAGAAGAAAAACCTGCAACATCAATATTGTGATGATGCAAACTCCAGCAGATGAAAGCAGACCCATCACACCACCGCAAGGCACTCAAACTTATACATGCAAAGAGCTTACCAGCATTCCCCCTGGAGCAGCGGGTCCACCGTAAGGTCCCATAGGCCCAGGACCGTAGCCTGCTGGCGGGCCTGGCTGAGGAGGGAAGCCCCCTGCAGCTGGGCCCCAAGACCCTGGGGGTACTGGGGGAAACATTCCTCCTCCATATCCGTGCCCTCCATCTGGGGAAAAAGCACCAGGAGCCCCTGGACCATACATGCCAGGCCCAGCAGGACCTTGAGGGTAAGGCACATTGGGGTAGGGGCCTTGTGGCGCTCCCGGTGTGGAGGGAAACTGTCCTGGAACAGGGTATGGCATGGGTGCCCCACCTGGTGGGAACTGACCTGGCATGGAGGGAAACTGTCCTGGAGCTCCAGGGTTAGATGGAAACTGTCCAGGAGCGCCAGGGTTGGAGGGGAAGTGTCCAGGAGCGCCAGGGTTGGAGGGGAAGTGTCCAGGTACACCTGGACCTGGAGGGTATCCCGCTGGGGCAGCTGGGGCTCCAGGGTATTGGCCCGGGGCTCCTTGACCAGGGTGAAAGGGGCCAGGGGCAGACGGCCCAGTCGGGGGGTAGCCAGCAGGGGCTGTTGGGTGGGATGTGCCCCCTGAGGGTGGAAACTGAGGGCCACCAGGGGCTGCACCAGGCCAGCCCGGATTGGTAGGGGGTGGTGCACCGTTTCCAGGAGCTGATGGATTGGTGTGGCTAGTTTTCGATGCTGCACCAGAAACATCATCTGGGATGGCATCTGCAAGCTACAGAAAGATATGCATTAATAGTTTATGCCATAATAAGTAATAGTCTTCATAAAACAAACTAATAAATAAAACGTACAGTGGGTCCCGGAATCTAAAACCAAATTAAAACATAGAATTCAAATCTAATGTAATGCATAATACCCCAATTTTATGTTGGAAAGGGCATACAAATTTTTATGTGTATAATCAAATAAGAAAAGCGTGGCAATTATCAAGTTACCTATTTGTAAAAAAAAAGTTCACAATATGCTGTTTTGTGGAAGATAGAAAGTCAAACAGAATTAAAGGGACAAGAGGAACATTTTTTGAGAGTTTTTGGGTGGAGTTAAGCAAACTGCTAAACCAATTAGTAATTAAAATTAATCAGTTACACTACATAATATAAGTAGAAGCATGTGGTCTTATGTTTAAACCCCACACTATGTGATGCTGTGGTAATGCTGTATCTATTAAACTATTCAGAAAATAACTTTTGGAAGTGTACAGTCATGTCTGCATCTTCTAAAATACATAAATATTCCACATTAAAACAAGCCCAACTGGATCTTTAGGAGAAATTTGTTTCGGATTCAAACAAGAATTTCTATCATATTTTGAAACACTTCCTATAGGATTTTGATAAGTAATTTGTACCGGATTCTAATAAGAATGAACCATTTTTTTTTATTTTAAGAGCATTCCTATAAGAAATAAGAAAATCCAGTACAATGTTTGAAATCATCTCTATACATACATATACATATATACATATACATATTTATAGCTCTATACATGTCTATATATATATATATAGCTCTATACATGTCTATATATATATATATATAGCTCTATACATGTCTATATATATATATATATATAGCTCTATACATGTCTATATATATATATATATATAGCTCTATACATGTCTATATATATATATATATATAGCTCTATACATGTCTATATATATATATATATATATAGCTCTATACATGTCTATATATATATATATATATAGCTCTATACATGTCTATATATATATATATATATATATATATATATATATATATATATATATATATATATATATATATATATATAGCTCTATACATGTCTATATATATATATATATATATATATATATATATATAGATCTATACATGTCTATACATAGGATTTTAATAATCAAATAGGATCATATAGGACAAACTGAATTTCTTAAAGGAAATTCAACATAAATAATACAGAAGCATAAAACAAAACTTACTGAAAAGTCTGCCATGATCTGTAAAAGACATAAAGTGAAATTAAATAAAAGTCAATAGTACACAAATCAAATTCAGTCATGATTTTAAAAATAGACAGAATTATTCATAGTTAAGTCAACACAACACAACACAACACAACACAACACAACACAACACAACACAACACAACACACACACACACACACACACACACACACACACACACACACACACACACACACACACACACACACACACACACACACACACACACACACACACACACACACACACACACACACACACAAGTTCAGTATATTTGACATATATGAAGGCACCATCTCACAAACACATGAAGTTAAGGCTGGACCAGCACCCATACACACATCATTCACATCAGAAATATAAAGTAAGAATGATCTCCATCAGCACCTGTACTGGATCAAGGCCTGCGGTCCAGAGATTCGAGCTTCTGAACGGTACCAGGTCCTGTCGCTTAAACAGATCCGAAAGTCAAATTACTAAACTCTATGCAGGAAGTGATGCGATAACTACAGCGCTGCGTGTTTTCTACGGCGTGCTGGAAAACATCGCGAGATCTGCATAGTATGGAGATGAGACTAACGCCTTACAGCCAATCGCGTTGATCTATCCACTGTGCTTAGAGATCAGACATGTGCGCATGTTCTCCAGATGGGCGTGTCCTCTGAGGGATAGGCAGCAGCCACTGCGCACGCGCGGGTGGGCGTTTCCAACTCTCTTAAAGTTAATGAACCATATTGACATCTATTTGATTGCTAAACATTTCCAGGTTTCTAATCCGTGGAACTTCTTTACCTCCCCAAAATACTTCTGTTGTGTATTATTTTTATTACATTTCGTACAAGATGAATTCTTTATTTATGTACTCATGTAGCAAGACAATTAAAGGAATCATTTTCTTGTGGAGGTGAAGTTCATTCCATTAATATTGTTTAATGCAAATATTACTTAAACAGGAAGAGGATGACATTATATAATAAATAAGATTATATTGATTAGACTATATTTTTATATAGATTATAAAATATACCCTGGTTTCTTTCAAAAACCCATTGGTTCCCAAATTTTAGTGCATGGAAAGGAATTAAGCATGGTTGCAACCAAAATATATTGTATAACAAATATGATCATCATTTTGAGTTAAAAATGAGATAAAAAAAGATTACTTAAAAAAATGTTCAACCCCTTGTCAAAAAATCCTGCTGGATTTTCATAAGAATTTTTTTAGAATCTAATAAGAATTGTAATATATTTTGGAACCATTCCTGTTGAATTTTTATAAGAAATTTTATACATTTTTATTTTAAGTGTATTCCTGTTAAGAATATGATAAATTCTATTAAGATTTTTAATATTTTTTTAAATTAATTTTAAGTGTATCCCTATAAGGAATATGATCAATTCTAATAAGAATTTAAATCTTTATTTTAACTTAAAAACTTTTTAAACTTATAATCCAGTAAACCTTGTGAAACCATTTCTATAGGATTCCAATGAGAAATTATAATCACACACACACGTGTATATATATATATATATATATATATATATATATATATATATATATATACATACACATACATTTCCCACAGAACTTCTAATGGGAGTTTAAGAATCAAATTGGATCATATAGGATAAACTAAATTTATAATAAATCAAATATATGAACTTCAATTATATAAAAATGTCTATCAAATGTGACCTTTAATACAAATCCTTGGTGAAATATATCCGTCCATGCTGCTGTTCTGGGATCAGACCGGAATCTTGGAGCAGTCTGTCATGCAAATCCCCTCGCTCTGATTGGTCGAGCGAGCGTCACATGACGCGGCACGGTAGAACTGCAGCAGTGTTGAACTCGTGTGGTTTGCGCTCCAGGTAAAATGGTGAGTAAAAACTCTCGTGGGTTCATAAAAGATCCTCGCGACCGCGTAGTTTAAAGAAGGCGTAATAATGCTGTAATCTCTGTATAGAAGTCCGAGTTATGTGTATGTTAAAGGGGATGTTGTTTTTCTGAGCCCTGTTGCAGTTCCACCCAGAGCTTTGTGATGAGATGCATGTCATCAAACCCTCTTCTGCATCGCGCTGACGTCACAAAGTTCAGCAAAATGCATGACGTATGATGTAATTCAAACAATGTTTGAATTTGAATGACATTTGAACGGCTTACGTAATTGTGATATGATGGAATTCCGATGGCTCCGGGGGAACACTCATTTCCTGTCGGGGACACACTTAATATTAAAGGAACATGTGTGTGATATTATGTACTTTCATCAGAGTGACGTCATGGCAGGGATCTCAAACAATGAACTGTGTGTTTAAATAAAAGATTCTTTGCATTCCACGGTCACGATCCGTCAAAACACGTTTGTCCACCTCCTCGTCTAGTACTACTTCCATACAACGTGCAGATATATTATTTTTATTATAACTTTAATTTTTTATATAAAAACAAATCCCCATTGTTTTCAAACTGGGTCAATTATGCAACTCTGATTGTTATTGATTTACTTATTAAGAGTTTATGAACAAATACAATGTTCCTATCTCTCCATGAGAGTTCTGCATAGTTATGGATGCCAGCTCTCCTCAATTATTGTGTTATATCTCAGAACCCTCTGTTAATGATTCACACTTTGATACATGGATTGGGAAGATCTGATTTACTAATACCACTTTTGGTTGGCACAAAGGGATTTGGTTATTTTAGGCTGAGTTAACTTCTCTTCCATATATTGTATGGTTATGTAAACATTCCATGCAAGAAGTTGAGTTTTTCTTCTAAATATTTAATAACTAATTAAGTAAAGGATGGGTGAATTACTTCACCTTTTTTACCCTGGTATGCTTTTTATTAATAAAAAAATGTTGCTCAATATTGATTCGTTATGCTTCTGTGCGACCGATGATAAATCCGTGTCCCAGCTTTTTTGGGATTGTACATTTTTTAATTTTGTTTGGATTTACTTACATGCTTTCTTTTCACAGGACTTATTTTTACTATGTTAGGATCTATTAATAGGTTTGTCATAACTTCCCTAAAGAAGACAAAGACTTATATTACTTGTAAATTTTATTTATCATACTTACAAAATTCATTTTACACAAATGCAAGTTTTCCTTACTCTCTTGTAAGGGCCTTAAATCCTTGTTACTTCTCAAAAGCCCTTCAAACTGTTTCACTATGTAACTTAACGTAACGTAATATACGGCATATACATGATTATGTTACTAATTATTGCGTAGTCTATGATTCTGTCCCCTTGCATTTCCTTTTTCTGTATGCTTTTTCTGACAGTAAATAAAAAAACACTTCCAAACAAAGCGATGCTTCTCATGATGTCATGACTAGCGAAATTTGTCATGGTTCATGAGTTTGGATTATTCAATCAAAATCTTTCTGTAATAATTCACATTTTGAATTGTGAAATATGAGTGTTTATCATTTGTCAGACTTGACATAAGTACGAGACATCCTTTTACCTCTCTCTTGAGGTCATTTATTATTATAGTGATGATTTACAGTTCTCTGACAATATATGTGTCTGTTTATATTCAGAGTGAATCTTTAGTTGTGTGTGAGGTGGATGAAGATCTTGTGAAAAAGTTGAGGGATTTTCGCTTCAGGAAGGAAACCAACAATGCTGCTATTATCAGTGAGTTACATTGAAGGTCTCTTCCACATGCACACACTCTGATACAATGAGGGTTATATGCTGATGTAACTTCTTTTTTCTCTTGTTACAGTGAAGATTGATAAAGACAAACAGCTTGTGATTCTGGATGAGGAGCATGAGGTAAATGTTCCCACTTGCAATGGCTATACACAACTGTTGAATTGCTCTTTGGTAAACTGAGTGTTTTCTGCCTGTAGGATATTTCCCCTGAAGATCTGAAGAATGAGCTTCCTGAAAGACAGCCCAGATATCCTTTATATGAGAACTCACAAAGTTGTTTATTCATTATTGATGCTTACTGTTAAGGCTGTTTCTTAAGATTCCTTAACATGTGACACATTTGTGGTCTACAGCTACAAGTACCAACATGATGATGGAAGAGTGTCTTACCCCCTGTGTTTCATCTTCTCCAGTCCTGTTGGTAAAAAACAAAAATATGTTTAATAATTGTTATCCTTTAAAGAGCACTTATTCTTTAAAAAATGAAAAACTCAACACACAACACTAACACCTAATAATATAAACTCTGCCTAACCACAAAAAAAAAAATCCCAGGATGCAAACCTGAGCAGCAGATGATGTATGCTGGAAGCAAAAACAAACTGGTGCAGACGGTCGAGTTGACCAAGGTGAGTTATCTGTACCGCTTTGAACATAATAGCAACATAGATGTTTTTTAAATCTTTTTTTGTGTTCTTAGGTTTTTGAGATCAGAAACACTGAAGATCTGACTGAGGAATGGCTTAGAGAGAAACTAGGATTCTTCCACTAAGAAGAACCAAACATGCTAACCTAGATGTTTAAAGAGTGACCTAATCGGGACCATCACCTCCAGCAGGAGAGATACTATAGTCCATCTGATACCGTTTGTTTGTGTATGTCTAAATGCTTCCGCCCAAACTCTAAACTTGCCTGTACCAATACCATTACGAGGACAGAAATTTGAGGTGCAATGAAAAGATAATATGACTGCAATTTCTTAAACTATTTTGGTTTTCGGAACCATTCCAATCTCATCCCATAGTTAAATGTGAATTGCCCTCTAAAGGTAGCCAATTTCTACTGCTGTCATATTTGGGCAACATTTGGTAAGTTTAGGCACTCATGTCAGCTATCTTGGTGAAAACCACACTTCTTTTTTTCTTCCTTTACAATATTGTTCTTCCTGTGTTTTGGAAGGTTTTACTAAGCATACATTTTGATACACATGGTGGGAGGTGAAGGGTCTTGTGTCTTATTGATAGTTTTTGGAGCAAGGGTTGGATCTCCTTTTTGACCTGTATTGGGTGTCACATAGTAATCGTGGCCTTTTATAATCTTTGATTGGAGCTAGACAAACAAATCACCACTAAAGTTTTGGAATGTCAACTTGTTTTGGGACTATTTTTTATGCATTGTATTTGAGAAACATGTTGGTCGCCAGTGTCAACTTTCCAAGTAGAAAACTTGACTATCCCACTTCTTTAGAAAGTATACATTTAGTAATGAAGATGTTTTGTGTTGTGAATCTGCAACAGCCAATTTAAGAAAAATTGTTTGTTTTCTTGAATGACTCTCATTCCCATTGTCCAGTTACATGCTGAAGTGAAACCAGTTTTACAATTCTAAAGTGTATACAGCACCTCACTGTTTCCATATTTATATAAAGCAATCTTTCTGTTTGCAAAAATGTAAACACTGGAAAACTGCCTTTATGTTTACATCTTCAGAAAATCTCAACAGTTGGAGGAAAGGATGTAGTGTTGATAAGTAATACCTCTGCAGATCTCACAACTTGGTGAGCGTTAAAGTGGGTCGGGCTTAGTTGTGCTTTGTTTCTGTACATCTGTAGAACCTGTAACACCTGTGACTAGTGCTGTTTCCTATTAAACTGATGGCTGACTGGTGGTTTAAATGATGTGGATATCACATAAAGTAGTGAACTGTGTATGTGATTACTGTACCTTTTATTCACAACAAGCTGTTCTGTTTTTTAAATGACTGAATTATATGCATTTCCTGATCATTTGTAATTCAAGATGTCTTTGTTAACCTTTCAATATACATCTTAATGACATACATTTGTCTGCTGTTTTGAATAAATATAGAAGTTGTTTTTCCTTTTAAGATTTGACTGTTTGTTAAATTAACTGAAATAATGTTGATGGACACAAAACCGATGCGGTGGGGACCAATGTTTTTTTCAACCAACATTTTTTAAATAACGTTTATGTTTGCAAAAGAAACTCATAAAGGGTTGAAATGACAGAAGTTCATTATGTGGTAACCTATCTCCTTAATAGCTTCAATCACAGTTTAATATAAAGCAAAAATCGATGGCATCAATTCTTCTTGTGTCATGGGATATATACACAATGTAACCATTTATCTTTGTTAGAATACAAACAAAAAGGGCTGGGTACTTCTAGAAACCTGTTTTATACCTTTCCTGTTTCCAACTATTTATGCTCATTTGTGTGTTAGAAATAAGACAATAAGACATATGTAAATCCATGAAAGGGTGAAAAGTTATAAACCATGTTCACTTTAACTTGTGGCAAGTGCATTAAATGTTTAACTTCATTAGTGAAACAATGTTAATGCAATAGCACAAAGGATTAGAAAGCTCTACCCACATTTTTCCATTATGTGGTTTAGATTTTGTCTCTGGTTAGGATTTTACTATCAAAAATGTATTACCTTAAGACCACAAATTATTGGTTTACAATTTGCTTTAGGAAGTGGAAAATCCCATTACACAATGTTATATTTTGTTTGTTTATTGGCTCCATATTTCCCTACTGTGACCGACTATCTCAATAAAACAAGTTTATAAAATGTGGGACACACCAGAAAACTATAAAATATATTTTGTAAGAAAAGTGTTTGTGTAGCAAGGTTTTCTCTTAAATGCATGCTTAATGTTTAAGGCATAAATAAGTTATAACTAGAAATGTATTGAAGAAATTTTCTGAGGTCTGACTGTTTTAAAAGAGATTTCTGTCTTTTGTCTTTAAGGGAAAAGTATTTTGCTTTTGGTCCATTTCTCTCTGTGCTGACACACAGTGACGCCATGTACTACTCATGACCTTGGGTTGCAAAAACATCATATGTGTCTGGAATGTAGTGAGCTATGGAGATTGCATGTGTGTCAGCTATTGAAGATTACATCCAATGAACTTCAACCAAGAAGAAAACATCTCAACACTATAAATCAAGCCTTGCAAATAAACAATATACAGCATATGAGGTCAACCAGGTGGACGTAACTTATGGTAAGAAAGTTTTTCTGTACCACTTTTCTAAAAAACAGAAGACATTAGATTTAGGTTTATTTTAATTAATTATATAGATTTACTTGTGATTTTTTTTTTATATTGGTTTCTCAACTAGCTTGAACACACAATTGCTTACTTTCTTATGAAACAGGTGAATTTCTGCATTTTTAATGCAGTTTTAGATAAAGGATCTTTAAATTAGTTGCTGAGTGTTTTTATTAATTGCACTACATAGTAAAACTTATCATAAAAAATGGTTGGGGTCTCCTTTAATTCTTTAAAAAGAAAAATAATACTTTCAGTTTTTAATGATAATCAATGTGTTTGATGTAATATGACAGCTTACGTGTGATGTTTGCTTCACAAAAATATGTGAATTCACTGGTACATATAAAGCAATATACTAAATTATACATTTCCATATGTTTTCACATGGCAGGAGCATTTTTAAGTATTATTCATAATAGTATAATATTTAAACATATGAATTTTCATTTATCAATTATTTTATAATAATATTAATATTGATAAAATTCCCATATCTTAATTATGCATGTAAAATAATACCCTAATATATATAAATAGTAATTAAGAAGTGGGAATTTTATTAATATCAAATTATTATAAAATAATTGATAAATGCAAATAATAAATATGTATAGTATATTAACAATTTAATATAAATATTGACAATTATTATATCGAAAGATGACCGAGGTGTTACTATAAAATAGACTTTGCAATTAAAACTATGATTGTATGACATTAAATATGTATTTGTTTGATATTAAATAAGTCTTTATTTTTATTCACATAATGCAGATCAATGCATTATGTCAAAGCAAGCCCCTCTGACTCTTTATGCCATATTTATAGATTTTTAAAGTTTAATTTGATAAGAACTTTACTGTAAATATTAAATAATCTATTCACTTATTCTCGCGATGTTTAAAATCCAGTGACATTTTTAATCACGTGACGCACAGCTGTCTCTACGTCACCATCGGTCCGGATAATTCCACATGAGCGAAAGATGGCGTTCACATTCGCGGCCTTTTGTTATATGTTGGCTCTTCTGCTGACGGCGGCTCTTATATTCTTCGCTATCTGGCATGTAAGTAATGTGAATATAAACATGACAATACACGGGGATGAATAAGCGCGCGTGCGGGTAACATTGGGGAAAATAACACGGAGTTCGTGGCGAATGAATGGCAGGAGCTGGAGACACCGATATTGTTATTATTACAGATATTTTTATTAAGTGTCAGTGTGTTGTGTTATCCACGTTACAGAGGTTTGACGTGTTATGTGGATATAAATGTTAGGTTTATTAATAATCCGTAGCTATTGATCACAGACGGTTGGTGCGCGCGATCAATATCAGATATTGAGTTACGGATTACGTCACTGATTTTACACTGTAAACAGTAAATATACACACATACACACACATATATATATATATACACACACACACACACACACACGCATATATATATACACACACACACACACACACACACACACACACACACACAAGCACATATATGTACACACACACACACACACACACACACACACACACACACACACACACACACACACACACACACACACACACAAGCACATATATGTATACACACACACACACACACACAAGCACATATATGTATACACACACACACACACACACACACACACACACACACACACACACACACACACACACACACACACACACACACACACACAAGCACATATATGTATACACACACACACACACACACACACACACACACACACACACACAAGCACATATATGTATACACACACACACATACATATATACACACACACACACACACACACACACACGAACAATCAACTGTTCATTAAATGAACAGAGCAGGACTGTGTCATGTAAAGGTTTGACTCACTTTTTGGACCCTTCATATTTAATATATAACATATACAGAGGTTGTGTGTTAAGAGTCTTATATGTTTAATACAATGCCAGATGTATTAAGGCCGCTTTCCATGAGAATAGTGTCCAATCCCAGAGAGCACAGGTACATCTCTGAGACGTTTGCTAAACATCTGTAGACAAGGAAAACATCTGCTGAAAATCCCTTCTAAAACAAAACTTCTTACACATTTCCTTTGAGTTCTGAGTCTGACTGCAGACATCTCAGAGATGTATCCGCAGAAAAAAATGCAGACCTGGATTCATATGCTGACGTGATGTAGAAATGTGTGTGTTTGTTTACTCCTATGTCATGCACTCGTTTTTTTTCTTCATTTCAGATAATTGCATTTGATGAGCTGAAGACTGACTATAAGAACCCTATAGACCAGTGTAACACGCTAAACCCGGTAAGTGGACGCATGCGAGCGAAATATCCTGGCGACCGCATGCAGACTCCTGATTTTTTTCTCTTATCACTACACTGTTCTGCTAATCTATGGAATCATCTGCAGTGAATGTTGCTTTCCAACACTAACACTTCTTTCGTTCGATTTTCTGATTCGCATTTTGTGTTGATTTATCTCATTTACTTTTTCCTCCGATTGGCTCAAAGACAGTTGACAGGGTGAAAAAAATTAAAAGGGTCAGGCTTGCACTTAAGGTTGGTACCAGAATTCAGCTAAAGATCAGCGGCGGTCTTTGTGTGCACGTGTGGAGTGTTTACAAATGTCTTTTCAGTTAACTAACCCATCGATGTACAAAGCAAGCATCTAGAGGGAATGAATTAAGAGGATTCGCCTTGACACAACAATTTCAGAAAGCTTTTAGGAGAGAAAGTGTATTTCTTTGATAAGGAGCTTAGACGTGTGAAGAATAAAATTTACAAATACTGCATCTTAAAGGACAATGGTTTTGCTTATAGAACACAATCGTAGCTGTTATACAGAACATTTGTTCTTTCTTGGTTTAGCTCTATTGTTTTGGGGCTGGGGGAGACAGATGATATAAGATGTCTTCTAGATATCTTCACAGGTGTGTATGTGTGGTTTACAGGAAATTGTGTTAACTGAAAAGACTTGCAAATGCTCAGAACATGCATGTGTCATTCTGTCTCCCCCTCTGTATGCTCTTTACCCGGAGCAACTGACTTCATTGATGATGCTTCTTTGAGGGTATTTTTTGGCACTGCTGTAAAATACTAATTCTATCGCACAGAAACAAACTCTTTCATAAGAGCACTTGTGTCATGAGGTTAATGAAGACAGCTGGGATGGGAAAACCAATTGGCTACAGCAGGACTGGATCACAAGTGCATCTCATATTTGCTGCTCATGGATTTAAGACATCCTTTAATAAAACCAGACACCTTCTGGGTGTGTCTGAAAACCGCACATTCAAGAAAAAGCTTAATTCCACTAAGTTAAGACCATTTCGTGTTTATTTTATTCATACTCATCTTTTAGAGTTGTTTTCATGTGTTTGTGTTGGACAAAAAAGCAGACACACATTCTTCATCACATTTCTTTGCATGGCCTTCTTTCATTTATGATCAGGCATGGCAGTGGCCACTCCTTCCCTCAGCATGGCTGCTGTTCTTAATCTGCCTGGCATTATAATCTGTAAAACATGATCCTGCCTCTATTCCTATACCTTTGTCTGGTGATCTGGGTACCACTGTTGTTATGTTACCAACATTCTTTAAAATATCTTTTTTGCTCTGGTTTGAAATGTCAAGGGAGTGAGTAATGATGAAAGAATTTCAAATTTGGGTGAATTATCCCATTAACAAATAAATGTCTAAAGAGAGATCATTTGATGTTAAGATAGTTTCACTGAGATCTAAGCCCTCAGACTTTTGGGGGATTTTAGACAAGGGGACAATGTTAGGTGCAGGTAAACCATTATGTGGATCTGTGCATGCGTGTTGTATTCTGACCATATATTGTGTGGGTTCCTCAGCTCGTCCTGCCGGAGTACCTCATCCATGTGTTCTTCTGTGTGATGTTCCTGTGTGCAGCAGAATGGCTAACACTTGGACTTAACATGCCCCTGCTGGCTTATCACGTTTGGAGGTGAGTGAGGCCATGAGCCCTAAATGACGGAAAAAAGCCAAAGTGCATAACTATTTCTACTGCATTTAAAAAAATACATACATTAAGTTGAAATGTACAAACAGGAATATTAAAAACGCTGTATCATAAACTATTGTGAAAGTCTTTAAAGTTAATGAGTGATTTTTTTCTCTTCTTAATGTTCTTGGTCAAAGTTCATTAGCAAGTGTTTTTATGTGCGTCTGCAGGTACACGAGCCGCCCTGTGATGAGTGGACCTGGGTTGTATGATCCCACAACTATAATGAATGCAGATATTCTAGCATACTGTCAGAAGGAGGGCTGGTGCAAACTTGCATTCTACCTCCTTTCATTCTTCTACTACCTTTATGGGTACGTGCAGCGTTTTAAACATGTGAAAATACATAACGTATGAATCCTGCTGCAGTGCTTATTCCCTTTTTGGTTTTTCGATTTTAGGATGATCTATGTTCTGGTGAGCTCCTAATCTGGATTCAGCTGCTCTGGAGGTGCGCATGAAGGAGTTTGGGATGCTTTGGTTTTAAAACCCAAATGAAGCTGAATTTGGACTTGGCCATCTGTCACAGTTATGCTCGGCTGTTTCAAATGAACATTGACTTTATTTACTCATCAGCCAAGAGCAATTCAGGATAACTCCAGAATCACACAATAATTATCATCCTGTTTAGACATTATATATGTATACACACCACAACATGCCAAAGCACTATACACTGAGAGCATCAGTTCATGAGTTTACACTGAGCAGATCATGTCTGTGCCAGAGGCACAAGGGCTTAAAAATATAAACATTAATGGCTATGTGCGGATATCTTATGTTTTCAAACTGTGGGACAAAATAAAGATCTTGATGGTAGCATTTTTACAGACTTAGGACTTATTTTATCTTGAATTTATTACTGTTTTGTAGCTTAGATGGTTCTTTACTTTGTCCTTCGGATTTGGTGGTTTATAATGTCTGCATTTCACCATTTCAGTGTTAGAGGCCATGTTAGTTCCTCATGGGAACTGATGCTTTCAGTGTGTGGTCAGCTTTTTTTGTGTGTGCTGACTGAAAATACTCTGTGTAATTGTTTTTAAAATTATTTCTTGTGGGTGCATTAGTATTTTTTAGTGGAATGGATATTTCTGATTGTTTTTTTTTTCACTTCAGTTGTTTTGTCATTTAGCATAGACGAGTTTGGAGACTGTCTGTAGAATATGTTGTATTATGGTTGGCAAGAGCTCAGTGTGCCAAGATGCTTTTCTTGAAACCCATCAGTAGTTACGGACTGATAGAGAAGCTCTGATTCTGTTTTGTTTACCTGAATTTACAGCAGCTCTTTGTGAGTGAATCCTTTACCACAGTTGACAGTCAGTGCTGTTGGTCCTTAATACCAAATCTGACCATCAAGACAACATTTAGAAATCATTTTTGATTTAATTTTTGCTTAGTTACTTATGTGATTCCAGCCTGATATATGTCTTTGAATGTTTTAGTCTTGCAAGCACTGTAGTAAGTTCTGTGACTTGCTTGTAATGTTGCTTTTAAGTTCCTAATAAAGTCCCACTCAGACAGTCCCCTTATGATATGCTCATGGCACTAAAAATAAATACCAAAATAATGACTTAGAATCATTGGTGTACTCCAACTGAACTTGCAAGTTTAATGTTAGGAAAGAACGGAACAATTAACTGAAGATGCTGTTTGGTAAGTTCCTAAAATCCTGTATATCCTGTTATCCAAGTTACTTCACTTTTAGTCTCATTTGGTTCTACCCTTAGATGTTACACCAAATAAAATACATTTCATTTGTGTAAACACATTTTTAGAAGTCATTGTTTTGAACAATGTATTTTACGCATGAAACAAGTTTTATTGCATTATTTTTAGTAATTCCAAACTGTTTAAAAATAGCATCTAAAATGCTTGTGAACAAAGACTATGAATTCAGCATCTGGCCTATTATAATTGTGCCGTACCTTGCTAAAGAACATTATTTCTTTTAATAATAAATAAAAAGGTATTTCTGATTTTAAATAGCTGTGTTTTGTATTCATTGTAATCAAGTAGCTATTTTTGTCTTGCGGCAATGTGTGTTCATAATACCACAGAAGAAACTGCACAATGACTTTCAGGCAAAAAACATATAGGTTACTGGGTCAAATGAATGAAGTGTATAGTTTCCTCAGAAAAGAATATGCATTTTTCTGGATGCAAAAGATTTGTATTAAAGGCTGGATATTATGAATTATTTAAACAAATTAGGATCATATTGAAGTGAATAGCTCTCATTTAATTCAAAAGCTAAATATTAAGATCAACATTATTAAACCAACTTATAAAAATACAGAATTTTTAAAGTGCCACCAGCAAAAAAACAAGAGCATTCATGATGTTTAAAGTTGAAATCCACAAATCAAATCAACCGATCAGTGTTTCCTGCTTTTCCCATCACCTGGATGTCTGATGAATCATCTGGACACTGATCTCTCGGAAAGAGCATCTTTTGCTTCTTGAAAGGCTTCAAAGTTTTCTCGAAACTCATGCAGGAAGTTATATTGCTGTAACGGACAATGATAGACATTTTTACATTTGGGTTCCAAGGATGTAGGTTTCATGACGTGATTCGTTGCTTCTCACCTTGACTGTCTGAATGGCTCCACCCCCTCTCAGCTCGCGCAGGATTTCTAATGCTTTACTGGGTGTCATGGAGATGGAGAGCTTCAGCAGCAAACATGCAGCAACTATGACAATGAGACATACATTAACCCCAAAAACAACAAACAGCACACTCTTAACATAAGTAATTGCATTGTTTGATACTTGCTTAGTCCTGATCGTCCCAGACCCCCATAACAACTGTGAATGGATAAATATAAGATATGAACATTTTCTCGTGACCAGAGTGGAAAAGATAATGAACGAATATAAAACTGAATAGGGTAACTGGCAGTGTACTTACTGTATGACAGTCCTGCGTTGGTTCTGAAGGCAGTCTTGAAGTTCTTCCAGTATGCAGCAGCATTGAGAAAGCTCTGGCGCTCCTCCGTCTGGGAAGGGAAGGTGATGCACCCTGAGCCCACGCTGAGAATAAGCTTCTAATAGACAGGGCACTCTGTATTTCACCAGCTCTCCTCTGGTGCAGAATACAAACACGTCCTTCACACCCTGATCACACAACTCAGCTACATAC
>CM065665.1:3960476-4092976 GCA_033220385.1 Triplophysa yarkandensis
GTTTAAACCTGTATAAACTTATTTGTTCTGTTAAATACAACAGACAGCTATTTGGAAGAATGAGACTTCTGGCATACCATTGACTACCATACTAAAAATGATTACTATTTTTTGTTAAGCAAATGAGATTTGTTAAACTGAACAAAAAATACAATCTCTCTTCTACCATGGTAGTCAATGTTGGCCTGTATTATCAAGTGCTAACATTCTTCCAAATATCTTTCTGTGTGCTCAACCAAATAAAGAAATATGAACAGACTTAGAAGGAACTGAGGGTAATGAATTTTTGATAGAATGTTCATTTTTGGGAGGAGTATCCAGTATCCAACATTTATACACATTTAGTCTGAATGTATTACTTAGATACAAGTGATCAAGAATCCAAAAAATATTCAAGTTATATAATTTAAATACTATTTTATTCTATTCTACATTAATACGCTGTATTACATGCTGTTGCTGTACATCCTTTTAGGATGAATTGGAGGAAGTACGATGTCAGTTTCGTCAACTCTGTGCGGCACAAGACAGACAACCTTCAGAGAATCCCGAAGGAGAAAAGTAAACCCTCATGTGTATATGTTCAAATTTACATTTACCCTGAAAATCCATTTCCTTAAATTGTGTTTTGTGTATTTTTGTAAATGTAGTAATGAAGTTGATGATAGTAATGGACAGTGTGATGGTGCCGCAGTGGCACCTGCCCCTTCATCTGTGGATGGAGGTCTTCTTATTAACTGTTACCTGCAGGGCTTGAGAGTGTGGCAAACAGCCAGACAGAATACAGGTAAGGGTACCTTATTTAGTTTTTTAATATATTGCATATACAAAGATTTGTGTTTATACAGTATGTGGTGTGTTTGTTACATGGCGTAGATGCTCTTTCCTGTCACGTGACCCATAGCAGCTTACGCCGGGGTAAAAATTTCCCCAAATCTTTGAAAAATGCCTAGTATTTACAGTGCATGTGGATACTCATCTCTGTGTTTTTGTCAGGCAGGAGGCGGGTAGTTGTGGAAATGCTTCTGCAATCCGAAAGGGAATACGTATCTAATCTGAATCAGCTTTATGACAAATACAAATCAACAGCAGCAAGTGCCACTGAGAAACAGTAAGAATAGTTCTGTATATAACTTTTAATAGTTAACATCAGACATTGTATGTTTGTATGATATGTCTTTGTATCAGCAAAGAGTTTGTAAAGCATGTTGATCATATGCTGCAACGCCACCTGTTGTTCCGCAACACCCTAGAGGAACGTCTGACCACTGATGATAGGAGCTGCGCAGCTGGAGAAGCTTTTCTCAACCTCACAGCCCAGAACAATGTAAGATCACCAAACTGATATCTAAACTAATATGTAACCCTTCAGTTCAGAGGATGCTGAAATTCTATTCTTCTGCAGAAATCTTTCTCGGAGGCATATATTGGATACGTGTCTGGTTTGGCAGACATTCTGTCAACAGAGTACAGCTCAAGTTTACCACAAAACAATCCACAAAACTCACAGGCAAGACCTTTCTCTTTCAAATGATGTTGAAAGTGCTTAGGTTGTGACCAGCTTCAAGAACTAAATTCTGGAGGTCGCACAAAGGGTGCGGAATAATGTAATTCTGGACCAGGCTGAAGTTCAAACATTTTCTTTACTGTTGTGTGACATTTGTTTTTGCTTAATCTCTCTGATAGGACTTGAGATTGGTTTCACTGTTGTTTGCTCCTGTTTCCCGCATCCATGCATACCTGAATATCATACAGGTGAGTGACATGCCTCCGGGTTTAAAAGATTGTAAAAGAAGTAGCACACTAGGGCAGCTTTAATATTGTTTTTCTAATTTAGTTTCTTTTAAATGCTAATAAGATAATTTGTGATTGGAATGTATTAAAGGAATAGTCAACCCAGAGAAAACAAAAAGATATTTAGCAAAATGTTGGAAACTGAAACTTCTGGGGCATCACTGACTACCGTAATAAAAAAATAACGTATGTTTCATTGTTCTGTTGAAAATAGAATAATTCTAAGAACTTAGAAACGTAAACACCTCAATCGTGTTTGACTGCCAATTTTGTTTTACTTTGGTAGTCAATGGGGCCTCATTCTTCAAAATATCTACCTGTATTAAGAAATGTATACATGTCTGGAATAACTTCATGACAGAATGTTAATTTCTAGGGAAAGGTTTCCCTTTAATTGATATTTCTCTGTTCTTCTTTTTGTCCAGGCTCTGTTAAACAGTTCTGGTGCTGGAAATGCAGACTGGTGTTCACTACAGAAAAGTGAGAAGGTGCTGCTGAATCTTTGCACAAGCTGTCGCATGACCCTAGAGAAGGCAGGGCAATTGGAAGAGGGGGCGGTACATGAACATGGGTCAGTCTTCAGCTTGTTTCACCTCTTTGCCTATGTCACACAAGGCTCAAACTAGAGTATTCCATAGTCGTCTTCTGTCTTACTAGATAAAACTGGTTTTTGTAGCAGGTGGCAGATGCTAATTTTAGTATGTCTGCAGTTTGAGAAGCAGGTGCTGTGCCGAGAGCCCCGACTGTGCCCCTTCCGCCTTTACCAAGTACTGTACCCGTGCCAGTGCAGAAACAGCCAACGACACAGCGTGCACAGGCACGGAGGGCACTGTTCACCAGAGAAAGTTCTGTCGTGTTGGCCTTTCGCGGACGCTACCTCGACCCAACGGCATATTGAGGTAATTCAGCTCGTGATAAACTGTATGAACTGAATGTCTGCCTTTTATCAGAAAACACATTAATGGTCACTTGTAGAAAATATTGAAGACAAAAAGTTTTAATATAGTGCTCATTTTTCCTTGACAAACAGTCAAGATGGTTTTCAGTGTGCAAGTCAAATTTCAGAGGTATCAGAGCAGTGCTTGTAGAAACACAATATACTGTCTCTCTGCAGAAATGCCAGAGAGTATGTCTATGAACCGCCCCCTGGTGGCTGGGCTTCACAGTATATGTGGGATGGTCGTGGATGTCAGGGCCACACAGTTCCCATCTGCGCACCCTACCCTCATCATCCCATAGAGCCTAGCCGTTTTTTAAATCCTGGCCAAACTGTTGGTGGAGGGGGAACCCATTCCACCACCGCCAAGAGTCCAAACTCTGCTAATCTTGCCGTACGTGTGTGTGGGTCTCCGGGTCTTGATGGACGCATATACACATCAGACCCCCCGCCTAATCGTCTGGAAGACGAGGATACAGACATTGACCAGGGTGACCCATCCGTCTTTTACTCTTCTTCCGTGACGACATGCAGCCCAGATGAGACTCTGGAACAGCTCAGAAGGGCAGAGGCATGCGATGAGGAAGAAGAAGAGGAAGACAGTGAGATTCCAGTTCTCCTCAAACCATCATACACTCATAACACTGCAACCGCTCAGGCGGGGGGGAACTTGTGCATGCCATGGCAGATTCCAAGACGGGTTCCTATTCCTTCTGAGGTGCGCATTGGGGGACAGGGAAAACAACACAACCCAAAAGTAGGCCGAATGCCCACCAGTGCCTTTCGGCCGATATGGGACCCAACATATTCACAGGTATGAAGTTTACTTAATGTCATGCATTATATATACACAGTGTAGAATTTAAATTCTTAAAACTCTTTCCTTCTCAGGGGGATGTGACTCCTGCAAAAGAGAACTCCGTGACCTTTAGTGCAACCAATCAGATCATTAGTCAGCAGCATCAGCAGCAAGAGATTGACCAATCACGGTAAGTGGTGAATGTTACTAACTTGAGAATCCATTAAAGAACTTGCAGCATGCTTAAGCTTCCTGCTTTAATAAATGTGCAGAATACAAAAAAGCACACTGCATTATCTTAGAGATGTAATGGCCATTACTTATCCAATTGTGCATAACTTACACATCAGATGGAACACAGTGTATACACATTGTGGCAATTATAGTGCATATATTGCGTTTACAGCTGCATTCTAATGGGTAAAATGATATCACCCAAAAGTTAAACCTTTAGTGAAAATTGTCATTCAATGTCACCTGTATTACTTTTTTCTTCTGCATAACACAGAAGATATTTTAAAGAGTTTTGTAACATTCTGGTTACATAACTTATATAGAACTTTAAAACTGAATATATTCGGTTACATAAAATGTTTGTGCTATGTAGAGGAAAAATGAGTCATTCAGGTTTGAAATTATAAGAGGGTGGGGATAATGGTGATTTTTCATTTTGGGTGAACTTTCCTAATTTATAATTTTGTGAGGTAACAATAAAAATACCATATCATGCAGACCTAACTGAGTTGCAAAGTGTATACAGCTGTTATACTGATTGAACTGGAACAAATTTTCTAAACTAATTTACTACTTTAAATATAAAATAAAATTCATATCAAACATAAAAACAACTATTAATAAATGTAATAAATAATCTATTAAAAGACAAAAAAATTGTCTTTTTAGCACCATTTTTTAATTGAAATGAACAGTAAAGATTTGCATTGTGGTTGAATTTTCCCTAAAAAACAAATATCTGTGTTTTTTTAGGACTGCATATAGAGTCGCTGGGGTTCAGAGAGCTGAAGCAGTGTGGCATGACAGTGACAGTGAGGGACCCTGCAGTACAGTCTGACACACTCTCCTTACTTGGCAATAAACAACAAAAAGCACCAGCTGCATGTCGGTTCACATGCTTAAAAAAAATCAGAAGATCCCTATTGGAATGTTTGATTCTTTTCTAAGAGAACGACAGCATGTTTCAACACTTAACTGATGAAAAGATTGAACTGAGAATTAAAAAGACTAATAAATCTTCAGTAGAAAATAAGACTGTGTGTTTATTAATGAGTCTCATGGAGAACATGGTACAAAAGCAGTTACAGGCTTTGAAGGCGCACACACACAAACACATGCACGCACGCACACACACACACACACACACACGCACGCACGCACCCACCCACGCACACACACAGAGAGAGTTTTTGGGAATAACTAACACTTCAACCAATTGACCAGCTAAAAGCTGTAGACAGCCATAGTATGAATGGCCAGAGTGGGAGAATACACGTACAGGATGTGACATCACTACAAAACACTGCAGAGTCCCCTATGGCTGATTGCCACGAACACTACGTTTCCGTGGTCGACTCTATAGGAATTGCACTAGTGACAAAGCCCTTCCGGTGTGGACCTAGTTTGGTAACTGGAGAGGACCTGAATGAGACCAAGAGGCATGATTACATCAGATTATTCCGACAGCAGAACTGGGTCCTAAGCGGCGCAGGGATGCTTTAAACCACATTTTACAATTCAAGTTCTGCTGGGAGCTGTAGCTTGGGACGCAGTCTGAGGGTCGTGCTGATCCTCCCAAAAGGAGACAGCACGACAGGGTCTTAACGTCACAGGATTGTGAGTTTTAGTCCTCTTTTCTGTAACAGTACTGCCCTAAAGTGCAAAAAGGCCCCAAACACTCACTGAAACACACATAAACGTAAAGTCCGCACCA
Organism: Triplophysa yarkandensis; assembly: GCA_033220385.1. Lineage (NCBI taxonomy): Eukaryota > Metazoa > Chordata > Actinopteri > Cypriniformes > Nemacheilidae > Triplophysa > Triplophysa yarkandensis. Next base: position 3,965,955 of record CM065665.1, read on the forward strand.
CACGCTACAACAGTGTGTGAATCTGGTGGGTCTCAGACCGAGATTGTCAGTAAATAAGCCATGGTGAGGTGGGAAGTGACAGTATAAGCCAGGGCAGATATGTCACTTTGTACAGAATACTTTGAGCTCGCTCACACACGCATGCATGCAAGCAAGCAAGCACACAGGCACGCACGCACGCACGGCGAATAAAGGTGTTACGCAGACGTTTGTTCTAAGCATGGACAAGACGAATGGTTTTCACACATTTATAGACAGATGTTAAGTTGTTTTGTTCAGTACTAATTTTGAAGGCACATTGAGTCTGGAGCTGAAATCATCGATCATGATGTGTATCCGCAAGGGGCAAGCTTCCGATGAAATGAAGAACTGCGAGTAGAGTTCGCCTTTGCGGGTCTGGATTAAGACATCATATTGGCTTTAAATAGCGTGAGGACGAAGTGCTCACCAAATGTCAAATTTCACCTGAAGAGTACAATCTCAAGGTCACGTTAAGGTCACGACTGTGAGTTAAAAGGCAACTGAAGAGAGGTGTGCTGTGGGTGTCCCGGGTTGAACCCTGGTTGACGTGGGTATGTGGGAAGCCAAGACCCTTAACCCGTAGCCAAAGAAACAACCACAGCCGAGTCTGATGGTGTAAAAGGCCTCAGAGCAGCGATACGCCCGCATCAGACACATGACCTTTTGGTGCTCTTGAATGCTGACCATGACAACTGTTTTATAAAGGGGAAGTGAAAATGAATGAGAATTACATTCCATGTGAGCGCTGACCGTCTTCAGGTTTCTAGTATCCTCAGATTGTCTGATTCCAGGTTAGACGATGTTGAAACACGCACGCGAAAACACACACACACCCCCCATTCTAGGATGCGATTTTGCTTTTATTCGTTGTTGTCCCTGTTGTCCACTAGTGAGAGTGTGTGTATGGATGGCTGTGAAAGTGTGTGTGTTGATTGAGAGAATTCTCTCTTATAAGTCTTGGGTGGCAGTTTCGGCTGCGAGGGGGTGGAGTTGTGCCGGGGTGGTATGGGAGGGGCTGGTGTGGGTGGAGGGAGGTGGCACAGAATAGGTTGACTGATGCTGGGAGTGCAAGGGCGTCGTGGCACACGTGGAGAAGGTGTACCGGGGGGCGGAACGCGGGGAGAGGGTGTGCCAGGCGGCGTGTTGGGAGCGCTGGGAGAGCTGTTGAAGTCCCAATGAAAACGACCCACTGGAGATGGTTGCAGATTAACCGGGTAGTTAATGAAGATCTCAGGCGGCCGCTGTGGGACAGGAGGTGCTGTGTCCAGCAGTGGATCTCGGGGAGGCGGAGGAGGGGGGCTCGGGAGCGGTCCTTCTGAAGGGCCATTTAACACCGGAACACGTGGCTGCAAACGAGGCGGTGGCGGCAGTCTTGGGGGAATGGCAGGGGGACTGTCAGGTCTGGAACTCAACTGAAAAAGGACAAGCAAAAGTGTGATGGCACAACATAATCAAACCCCAACAGATAATAATACCTAGAAAACAGTAAAGAGTCAGCATTGTGTTACCTTTGATTCTGAACATGTGTCTTTCCTGCGGGGCGGCAGGGGAGGGGGTTTCTGTGACTCATCACTCATCAACTGATGTAAGCTACCACATGACACAGACTGAAACTCTGATAAAGACAGAAAAACATGCAGTCTTACAGCTTTGCCACAATACAGATCACCTATTATAAAAATAAACTGAACACTTACTGGACTGGGGCAACAGAACTGGGGCAAATATACTGTTGCTACCTGAAAAACATACAATTTGAATATCTGCAAAAACGTGGGTAAAACTTTTTGTAGTCAGACCTTTAACTTACCATAGGAGCTGTTAAGGTCCTGTTCCATGAACACAGAGTTAATGTCAGAGCTGGCAGATTGTGGAGGGGTGGGCGTGTTAGGAGATGTGGGGAGAGATGCAGGGGTCTCAGGTTCTGTCTCTGCAATGCTCCTAAAAGTAATTTTATGGGGTGGTTCTCTTTCTAACGGCACTGGGTGACCCTTCAGTGTTCCTCCTCCTCCAGTTGTCTGCCGCACCGGCCGAACGCCAGGAGACTTAAGATTATAAGTTGTCTTTCTGGGCTTTAGAAGAAAATACAAGATATTAAACAAATCAATCATAAAAAAATTTACTATTGTGTACCATTTTAAAAATAAATCACATACCTTAAATCAAAAACACATACAACGATTTAATGTTAATAGTATAATTAAAAGCTAAAATAAAGTTAAAAAATAAAGACAAAACTCACAAATCTGGGTGGCTGTTTGCAGTTCCGTGGTTCGATCTCCAGAGATTTGTTGAACAGGTAGTCTGTAAACTCTTTCTCGCTCATGTTTCCCATCGGATTCAGATTCTCAAAATATTTCTGCAAAATCAAAAAAATAAACCATGAAAATTCCATGAAAATGAGTAAAAGAATAGAGAGAGAGCAGGAAAAACATATGGACCTTTATGTCTTGTTCTACTTTAAGACAGTATGGTTGGTTCTGGTACTGCTGGATCTCCCCAGTTATTTCTGCTACTTTGCGTCTTTTGCTAAAGTTGATCAACTCCTTGCCATCGCGCTTTAAGAAATCTGGATTTCCCTCCTCTGTCTTCAAAATGTTAGTCAAGTAGATACCTTTAGAAAAAAAAACACAAGCATAGAAAATATTTTATTTTTGTTATTTGGTTACATACATGCTTGTGTTTTACAAGTTCTTCAACTCACCAAAGAAGGGTACACAAGGTGGGTTGATGGATTTGAGCTTGGCGAGGTATTTTTTAAAATGATCCTGACTCAGCTCAACAGCATCCTCTAGAATTCTCCTCTTTCTCTCAGGCACAAGCTTCATATAATAAACAACAAAAGCATGTAATTATCATTTATCAATCATTCAGATTGTGTGCCTAATAAGTCAGGTAGGTAAAGTAGGTAAAGTTTGAAGTAAAGTCACCTCAAATGTGTGGTCGAGGCGATACACAGGTACTGAGTTGATGGCGCTCACGATCTCCAAAACTCCATTGAAGTTATTTAGCTCTTGAAATATCTGAAGAATCTCAATAATACGAGAGAACACAGCAACCCTCTCATCCACATTTTCTGCCTCCACTATACACCTGCAAGAGAATGAAGGAGAATTTGCTCCACAATTATGCCAAAACAAAACTAGAGACTATCCTGGAGTCTCAATAAATCATACAAGATTTTTGATCAATTTACAATGATACAGTTAGATTTAGACTAGTTACTTACTTCTCAAACCATAGAGTGAGATTGGTGGTGTGTCTAATCATCCTCAGCAGGTTGGGGGAATTCTTCTCTTTATCCTCCTTTGTCCAAACACTTCCCACCAGCTCAGAGGGACGGACAGCTCTTAACACACAAATGCAAAATATGTAATACTCTTTGTTCTTAATCTTGTCAGAACTGTTCAGATTGATTCTGTCTTACCTGTACAGATCAGATTCTAGAAGTGTTAACTGCCGTGCAATTTCAATGGGATGAAGGGTCATGAGTTCAAAACTTTCAATCTGCCCAGGGCGACTGATATGCCATTCGATAGGAGGCGGCGGGCTCTCAAAGGTGATGTTGTGACTGATACCATTAGACTGAGTTTGAATCTTCCGTCTCATAATCTTACTTATAGATTCCACCCACTTACGCATGGATTTACCTGCAAAACATTTACACACCAAAAGACAAAGCCAGAATATCAAAAAAATAAATCTCAAGACAATTCAAGGTCTTTTTTAAGTGAAAGCTTGTGAATGCTGCTTGTTTAATCCAGCTTTATACCTCTTAGCTGTGTGGTGCTGGTGAGGTATTCTTCAAGTTTGCGGCGAAGTTCAGGATCATTCTCAAAGTCATAAAAGTGATGCTCCACCCACTGACGGAACACATTTAGCACCCTAGCGACACACAGTTACACACAAACATGCGAGCAGACAATATAAGTGATGATGGGCAGCGGGACTGGACGGGATGAGTTACGAGTTTACAACAATACATTCACTGAAATAAGCACAGAAAGAATTAAATAACACATAGGTAAATATTGTCGAGAATGTTTAAAAAATACATATATAAAATAATTGTGCAAACATTAACATAAAATCAGTGAAGCCTATATTTAGGACCATTCCTCCAGGACCTTAACATTTTGGGCATATGTCTTTACTGTAAATGAAAGTTTAAAATTTTTTCTGCAACATCTTTTGGAAAGTTTTTTATTTATTTCAATAACAAATACATACATTGTTATGCCATCTATTCACAGTAGAAACACTGCATCCTACCTAGGCTTGCATGCTTTTAGTAAAAATAATAATTGTCGATTATTCACCTTGTCGAATAATTATCTGTCGATTTATAGATTTTACATTTATTTTGGAAATGTTTTATAACTTTTTATAAAGCAGCTGGATTGGAAATCCTAAACATCCAAAACTACATAAAATAATATATATACATAAAAATGTTGTTATATTTTTTGTGAAAAATCCAAAACGAATCACTAAATGAAAAGTCAACTTATCAATTTCATTATCTCCAATTCACCACTGTATTTATTGTCAAATTTACCGAAATGCACAGAAATCTGGAAAATCGGTCAGCTGTAATTCTATGAGTATGTAAAAGTTAGCTTTACTCCTCTAATTTCTCTCTGTGGCATCATAGTGATTGATTTCGTACTTTGTGCTTCCATATTTTGTCCCTGCTAAACTTTCAGCTTTCTCTAGAAAGCTCTATGAATCTTTCTCTAGGGTCTCTTCTTTTCATCTTCAAGCATTTTAGTGTTTTGCGTTTCACTCTTTCCTTTTGTTTTACTATTTTCTTCACGATGTATTTGTATTTTGTCCCTGGATCATGCCGCCTTTAAGGACAGTATCACAGCAACACTGCACTTAAAATCTGCCCCAAACACGCATTACTGGACAATACGTCATGCACACCCACCCATTCATGTTTGAAGAAAGTTTTGTTACATAAAACGAGCATATCAGAGAAACCCAAGGTGTTTTTTAGCGTTCGCTTCGGGACAAAAGAGACTGCACCTTGTAATAGATTGTAAATGAATCATTTATAAATGAATTTTTGCTGTACCGTTGTTTTTTAAACATTCGCTGTTGTTTAATGCAAATTCAGTTACTTAAGACAAAATCAGATCAATAAGCATCCCTGTTAACCTTACAGAGTGAATGCGAGATAAAAGCGTTTTTGTGCAACATTACCAGTCAGTGATCGATAGAATTTTAGGGAGGGAAAGACAGGTAAGAATGCATGTTATCCCAGTCACCCAAGGTTTTTTTTGGTACATCTTGGGAGTAAGTTAGCCTTCACTCGTTGCTCTATATTTTACATCTTGAAGCAACTCACATTAAACCTACATTTACATCCTCTTCTATCTTATTTTTACACACACAGGTGACAACATTACATAAAACACTATCATTCATGACACAGATTGTCACATGAGACATAAAACATCTTTAACGTTAAGGATTTGTGGTTTTAACTTGGGGAGTAATAAAATATGTTTAAGTATGTGTGTCATTTAAATTTTAAGATCTAGTTTAAGACCTTTGCTAAAATACAAGACATGTTCTTTTCTGTGTATGAGCTTTGCAATTAAACATGTGTGATGTTTACCTGAGTTGGACAGGTTGCACATATTCTCTACGAAATCTCTGCAGCTCGGCTGCCATCGGCTGCTCTCCGTTCCAAAGTGCTTGTCGGTCTGCCTCTGATGGTTCCGGCTCGGGAATCTCAATTCTAGAACATTGTGGACAACCAAGTCAAACTAAATGACATACACAAACACATTTAAATGAAAGATTAGCTAGAAAAAAAACAGTTGACCCTTACCTTTCAATCAGTAGTGTGAGCAGGTCTTGTGGTTTACAGAAGGAGCGGTATGTAGTCAGAAACGTACGCACAAAATTTGGGTCTGTTTGGGAAAAGATCAACAGCACATAAAGAGGATAAGAATGACAAGAGACATTACTAGTAAGATTAGTTAGCTCTGTGTAATACTTAATAATTAATAAAATAAATAATTTATGCAAATAATAATTACAGCTAACTTGAATATTTTCAGCATTTATCATTTGATTTATCTGGTTAGTATATATTTTTTCTTAATAGTAACTAATAATTTTGCATTGGTTTCATACAGAAAGACTTCATGTGTTTAGATTTTAGACTGATCTCTCATGTGTCTGACCATTTATTTTGTACCTGCATACATGTGGTACGTCAGTCTCTCAATAAGCTTGACAACTGTTCCTGCTTTAATAATAGGGATTCCAGTTTTGCTCTGAGCTCCCTCCTCAAATACAATGTTCTCTTCAGAGTCTTGAATTGCAAAGTGATAGACATCTGGTGATGGCAGCCTCAGCGGCTGCGCCTGTTCCTCTCTGTGCAAGACTGTGTCCAGCATACGGTCCAGAGTAGGCCGGTACTGTAAAGTCACAAGTGCAGCCATCCATGCGTTCTTTTCATCTGCAGAACGAGCACAGAACACAGCACCGCAGTCCTCACGGCCTACTAGCTCAAATGCGTGACGAAACTCAGATGAATCTTCACGATCTACAATACGATATTTGCGTAATACAAACTTCTCTTTTAGACGAAACTCTGCCCCACTGCCTGCCCCTGGCAGCCGGGAGCTCTGGTTGGCTTTGCAGCTGATCATGAGTCCATCAAAGAGAAAGTTGTGCCGTTCGTGTTTGGCACCAGCCCGCAAGAGCGCCCCCTCCAGGATGAATTGGCTGCAGCATTGACCGATGTCTTTGCCCTCCCAGCCGTCAATACTTCTCTGGATGTCGTTCATACGCTTTATAGCTGCCTGTTTACTGCGAGACGCACGGCTATGTAACCGGTATAGAGGTTCCCTGGGAAAGAAAACAGTGTGAGACTTCTGTTCTCAGGACCAAAGTGCTTGATAAAATGTTGTGTCAGCTCACTTGTTCCTTTAAATTTAAACTCATGACCTCTATACTAGTTGAGCTACAGGAAAATGATTGTGATAGAGGGACTTACCCTTGTTTTCGTCTTGGTTGGTGTTTAGCGTAAATGCGTTCAATGCTGCACTGTAGGTTGAGTAATGCTGTCTGAGACTGTTTCAAACACTCTCTGTCATCCTGATCCTCACTGCACTCCTGCAATTGCTACAAATACAATCATCGCATAAATCACAAACTATTACACAGCTACAGTTTACTGATTTACTGAATGTGTTCATAGTTCACCTGTAACAGTTCAAAGTAATGCATGCAGTGGTAAACTGGAACCATCATCAGCTGAGGAAGTACATACTGCACAGCCTCCTTAAAACCTTCGGTAATCGACTGAAACACACACATAACAGACAAAACATAAGAGCTCATACACACAGAGATAATTATGCTATTTTGTGCGGTTATAAATTAAATTCAATATTATATTGATAGCTAGTTGGTATTACTCATATTTAACTTCGGCTATATCCTTGATGAGTGTAGACTAAATGTGTTACATCACCATAATAAAGCCAAATAGTCTCTATATAGTCCTTCTATTTTACATTATATTTATTTTGTTTATGATATGTAAAAAAAAACAACACATGAACTGATCAGAGATTCCTGTTTGGTCCTAACCTGAAAGTGCAGCGCAACGGTGGGGCGGGTCATCAGTACACTAAAATGTTGACAGAATTCTTTCGAGAGGATATCCTGAGACAGCGTCTCGTAGGGATCAAATGCCTGCTCCTGTACACAACATGCACATCACATTTTTAACATCGTTAGGCTGTGAGCCCTCACATACATCTATGGAGAAGATGTGGATATTTGATTTCATCCATTAGGGTTCATCATGTAAAATAGTGATATCTACCTCAGCAAGGTCTTCAAAGCAGCTTCCCACGAGAGGGTGTGGACTTCCATCAGCTGTCATTTCGACAGCATCCTCAATAAGACCCAACAGCTTTACTGTAAGCTCATGAACCTCCAAAATATTACTGAACACCAGCTCCACGTCCTATTACAAGGACACAATGGGAACAGTAATAAGGAGAAGGTAGTTATAAATCCTTTTTACTAATAATCTGAATCTACTCTTTAGAGAAATCTCTGAACATTTCAGTAGGAATATGCTTTTAGACTTTTCAAGGCTGAGACCAAAATAATCCCATTTCTATGGTTTTAAATGAAATCCCTAATAATAAAAACATGTCTGAAACTCTCAAGACAACCTGAGGGATTCTATGCCATTACATAAGTTTTGGCCTGACTTGAAAAAAAAAAAAAAAAAAAAATGACAACCCCAAATGAGAAAAACGGTGAAGCTTAAATTAATTACTAATAATGAAAGTGTCAAAGTTGAGGCAAGATGGCAGAAGGCACTGCAATACTGTTGGCATCAGTGATTGATTTGCTACAACATTAAAGCTCACAGTCTTGAGCACAGGTCAGTCTGGTTGCAAACACACATTACACATAAATCATTAATCTGGCAAGCCTTTAGGTTTAGAAGACATAATCAATAACATTTAAATACAAATTATAAACTGCTGAGACATGGATGACATCAGATGACCAGAAACTAACAAATTATAACTAAATTTAAACACACAGCAGGACTCAAATAACTCCAAAAGCTAAAATAAATGCCTCAGGAATACAGCGGGGAATATCAAATGTTCATTTGAAGAATCCAGTTTAATGGGGTTAGGCCATAAACTCAGAGTGTGGTGGTTTAAAAAGACACTTTGCAATGGAGTGCAGCGTGTTTCTTTCTGATATGGGTTCGGAATTATAGGCACTTCCTGAATCAGTCAAACAAAAACAATTTTGGCTGTTAAGATAAATTGATTTAATGTTGAAAATTGAGAATTCTGTCACAATTCACTCACATTCTCATTTCAAACCTCTATAATTTTCTTTCATCAACAAATCTGAAAAGAAGATGTAAAAAAAAATGAAAGTAAGTGACCAGCATCCCCAATCAATTCCATTGGTTTTGTGACCAACAACACTAATATTCAACCAATGTTCGGCTACCAACCTTTTTTAAACACATACAAGTTTAAAATGACAAGAGGGTGAGTAAATCATAACAGAACTTTCATTTCTGGGGAAGTATATCGTATCATATTGTACTATATGATACAATGTACTGAACTACAACAGATACTGTTACTCATATATCCGTAAGTTGCTCTCTGAAAATAAATGTCCTATGTCACTAGAAAATGTTATAGATGTGAATGCAACAGCATATGTTCTGATGAGTTAGGGGAGCATACCTGAGCTGAAAACAGTTTGTTATTTGACAGAAAAGCTTGACGGAACACTTTGATGATAAGATCGAGTTCCCGCAGATACTGTCGCTCCTCAGCGAACTCCAGACGCACCAGGTCATCATATGTAAGCACACCAGAAGACGATACCTCCTCTACACTCTGAAAAACTAATCCCATGTCCTCATCCTGGTCAAACATATCCATTAACACCTAAAACCACACAGAGACATTAAATTACAGCAAAGGATAGCAAATCATGTAAATGACATTTCATCCCTAATCTGGTTGATTTAGTGTCTTCCGTGAAACAAAACAGCTATAAGTTGTTAGGAAGTCTTATGGGTTTGAAACAACATTGGGTTAAGGTTTTATAACCTTACTAATACCCATAGTGAAAAAGCAATTGTTTTCCGTCACACAAAAATACATCCACATTTGTACACACACACGCGCGCACATACACACATCTGACCTTGTCAGCACACATGGAGACCGTGATGTCTTGTTGGCTGATCTCATAATGTCGAATGTTGCTCACGTAATTTCCAGCCAGCTTAAGGATGTCGGCCGAGATGTACTCCAACACAGCAACAATGTACAGACACACATGGTAGTCGATCTTATATCCCAGCACCTCCTGCACACACAGCACAAGATGTGTGAGTTTTCCAAAGATAACGTGAAGTTGTATGTTTAGTGTTGGAGAGTTTCACACCTTCAGTAGCGGATGTATTTTATCAACTGGCAGCAGTAGTGGGTTCCTTCGTTTGCGTTTCTCTATCGCAGCCTGAGCATCTGACATGGCCCATTTATCGATAGGATTTGGGAACGTCTTCTGGACACGCTCCTGCAAGCACACAACCAAACCGTGTCAGAGTGACAAAGCTAATCAATGGCAAACAAGCTGTTGGATTTTTAAAAATTGTCATACACAAGTCAGACTGTCTCTCTGTAACAAAAAGCATTGACCAAGATTTATAATTGAGTAAAATTCTAGAATCAAAACTTTAATTACAAAGCTATTACAAGAATAATAACCAAAAGGCAGTGGGTTTTGTGTGGCTTTGTGTTGAATTTGAATGTTTTAATTTTAAAATGACAAATCAAAAGCAAAAACAACTACCAAATTGTTGAAAATAAAGTGAAATAACTTTCCTAATTCATGGAAACATATCTTCATTTTAATATAAAATTATGATTAAATAATCACATCCGGTTCCCTGATGCCCATAACTGCTAAAACTTTGATGACACATGCGTGTACCTCAACATCTGCTATAGTTCTGGGTTGTGTAACACACAACTTGTTCAAGAGCTGTAGTATAAGAGCCTCAATGTGCTGAAGTGCGTCTTCTTTAGCCGACAGAGTTGGATGGACTTGTATCTGCACCTGTACCAAAAGAATACAACAGCAATGTTAAAAAACCTTACAAAACAAGCAAACACAACCATTTCATCAGCACTAAAATAACTCTGATGTTCCTGCACAAGTCCTGCATCTCCCTCTCACATATATACAACAGACACACGACACTAAACGTAACAAAGACAGAATGACATCATCACACGTACACTAATACACACGCCTTCAGCTCTCAGTTGGGTGAACAAATTCAAAAACTCTCCTTCCCAATTTAAATCCCCCACCCCACCTAACTGGGCTGTGTCTTTAAATAGGAATGCAGTTTGTTCAGGTACCGTAGCAAAACCAGTTTGAGAAATAAAGAGAGAGAGGTAAGATGCAGAAAAAAAAAAAGATGCAGACGGTAAGAGTCTAGAACAGGTGCGTTTGCGGCGAGACAGGTGAAAGGTGCGAGGTTAAAGGCCAAGAAAGGTCAAAAGACCTTTCTTTACTTCGACTATCAAACAGGAAAACAGACCGAGAACACAAAGCAAGTGCATGATCATACACATATACACACACAAATAAAAAGATGAGAGATGGGTTGTGCTCTCTGCTCTAGTGTCTGGTTACATGCCGTCCTCCATTAGGCACTGAGAGCTGCTCTGCTGGGACCCCACAACACACACACACACACACACACACACACACACACACACACACACACACACACACACACACACACACACACACACACACACACACACACACACACACACACACACACACACACACACACACACACACACACACACACACACACACACACACACACACACACAAATGCGTACACACACTCTACCCCTCTGTCTTCTCCAGGGATGGGGGGATGATAGTAGCAGACAGAGAAGTATTGATGTAGAGAATGGGAGAGTAGGCAGAGAAAATGAGAGATGGGATAAATAGAGAGAGAGAAAAACATACAGGGCAGGAACAAGAATATCATCTCATCTCTTCGAGAGGACTTTCTATACGGTAGATCTTACAGCTATACATTTGCAAGAATACATCAATTATACACCAATGCATTCTTGCACTGATACACCGAATGCCACAGGGAGTTTGATACACTTTAAAGAAGAGTTAAAGAAGGCCAAACTGTTGAAATCACACCCAAGCATTCATGTGTATCCCTGCTGTTGTGTCTTAACCTAAACATGACACCAATCACAAGAAAGAGGATTCTTCACATGCAAACATAAACACAAGCATGACAGCACTAAACAGGTCTGGTGGGAGAAAGTACACATAGAGATATACAAACACACACCCCATGTGTGTTGCACACACAATAGTGAACAGTAAAAAGCAACACAACTTCTGTCACAGCAGCATCCTTCAGAAACACGAGGACAGCTGTGCGGGCACAGACAGGCACGTGCCAGCTGTGCCCCTGCAGAACACGTGAACACAAGCACAGGGAAGAGTTTTTGGGTCGGTACCTTTCGCAGCGCCTGTACGAACAGGCCTCGCCATCTTGCGCCGCTCTCCTCGCTGGAGCTGAAGTCGTGCTGCATGCCTGCGGCCGCCGGGCGCGCCGCTCCGCATCGGCCCCGCGCGCTCCCAGTACCGGGGACAACCGCCTAACTTTAACCGCGGTCTGGTAAAGTAACACAGTCACGGGACGGCGAGACTTCCGTGGAGCATATCTTCGTGTTCGGGGCGGGGGGGGGGGGAGTCGCGTCCGCGTCTGGCGCTGTCAGAGCCGTTGGTGCGTCTCGCTAATTAGCACGCACCGAGATTAGCCGCGCATGCTAATCAGACCGCTCGAACGGGACCGGTTATGTGATCACATTCGGTGATGTCACTCGCGGAGCGTCGATGGCGCCTGTTTTTCGTGTCAGCCGTTAACGGCGGCACATCTGGCCTCGACACTTCTCATGAAGAGTTTCTCCGGACTGTCATGTTGTGGGAGTCTGTCTGTCGGACATGTTCCGGGCGTTTAAATGAGATGAAGAAGCAGATCGGGTTTGATTCTACGCTCGCGGCGCTGCTGCGCTGGTGTCCATGACGGCGGAATCACAGCTGCTCAGTGCGCGCGCTCAGGGTTGCCAGATTTCGGCTGCACGACTGCGGCCCATTGGCCTATTAAACTTGCCCATCACACTCACAATATGCCACGCCCATGCGTACAAGACACGTGTTACGTCACTGGGGCATTTCTTGTGAAATTATGTTTTTTTATAAGTAGATTCATCAACTTTATACTTTGATAAATAGTTAATTGTTGGTGTGTTGTGTTTTTGTGAAATAATGTTTTTGTAAATAAAATCATCAACTTTATATTTAGATAAATAGTTAATTGTTGGTGTGTTGTGTTTTTGTGAAATAATGTTTTTGTAAATAAAATCATCAACTTTATACTTAGATAAATAGTTAATTGTTGGTGTGTTGTGTTTTTGTGAAATAATATTTTTGTAAATAAATCATCAACTTTATACTTAGATAAATAGTTAATTGTTGGTGGGTTGTGTTTTTGTGAAATAATATTTTTGTAAATAAGATCATCAACTTTATATTTAGATAAATAGTTAATTGTTGGTGGGTTGTGTTGTGTTTTTTTTAAATAATGTTTTTGTAAATAAATCATCAACTTTATACTTTGATAAATAGTTAATTGTTGGTGGGTTGTGTTTTTGTGTTTTTGTGAAATAATGTTTTTGTAAATAAAATCATCAACTTTATATTTAGATAAATAGTTAATTGTTGGTGTGTTGTGTTTTTGTGAAATAATGTTTTTGTAAATAAAATCATCAACTTTATATTTAGATAAATAGTTAATTGTTGGTGTGTTGTGTTTTTGTGAAATAATGTTTTTGTAAATAAAATCATCAACTTTATATTTAGATAAATAGTTAATTGTTGGTGTGTTGTGTTTTTGTGAAATAATGTTTTTGTAAATAAGATCATCAACTTTATATTTAGATAAATAGTTAATTGTTGGTGGGTTGTGTTGTGTTTTTGTGAAATAATATTTTTGTAAATAAAATCATCAACTTTATATTTAGATAAATAGTTAATTGTTGGTGTGTTGTGTTTTTGTGAAATAATGTTTTTGTAAATAAAATCATCAACTTTATATTTAGATAAATAGTTAATTGTTGGTGTGTTGTGTTTTTGTGAAATAATGTTTTTGTAAATAAAATCATCAACTTTATATTTAGATAAATAGTTAATTGTTGGTGGGTTGGGTTGTGTTTTTGTGAAATAATATTTTTGTAAATAAAATCATCAACTTTATATTTAGATAAATAGTTAATTGTTGGTGGGTTGTGTTGTGTTTTTTTTAAATAATGTTTTTGTAAATAAAATCATCAACTTTATACTTTGATGAATAGTTAATTGTTGGTGGGTTGTGTTTTTGTGAAATAATATTTTTTGTAAATAAATCATCAACTTTATATTTAGATAAATAGTTAATTGTTGGTGGGTTGTGTTGTGTTTTTGTGAAATACTGTTTTTGTAAATAAAATCATCAACTTTATACTTAGATAAATAGTTAATTGTTGGTGGGTCGTGTTTTGTTTTTGTGAAATAATGTTTTTGTAAATAAAATCATCAACTTTATACTTAGATAAATAGTTAATTGATGGTGGGTTGTGTTGTGTTTTTGTGAAATAATGTTTTTGTAAATAAGATCATCAACTTTATACTTAGATAAATAGTTAATTGTTGGTGGGTTGTGTTGTGTTTTTGTGAAATAATGTTTTTGTAAATAAAATCATCAACTTTATACTTTGATGAATAGTTAATTGTTGGTGGGTTGTGTTTTGTTTTTGTGAAATAATGTTTTTGTTAATAAAATCATCAACTTTATAATTAGATAAATAGTTAATTGTTGGTGGGTTGTGTTGTGTTTTTGTGAAATAATGTGTTTGTAAATAAGATCATCAACTTTATACTTAGATAAATAGTTAATTGTTGGTGGGTTGTGTTTTTGTGAAATAATATTTTTTTGTAAATAAAATCATCAACTTCATACTTAGATAAATAGTTAATTGTTGGTGGGTTGTGTTTTTGTTTTTGTGAAATAATATTTTTGTAAATAAAATCATCAACTTTATACTTAGATAAATAGTTAATTGTTGGTGGGTTGTGTTGTGTTTTTGTGAATTAACGTTTTTTTGTAAATAAAATCATCAACTTTATATTTAGATAATTAGTTAATTGTTGGTGGGTTGTGTTGTGTTTTTGTGAAATAATGTTTTTGTAAATAAAATCATCAACTTTATACTTAGATTAATAGTTAATTGATGGTGGGTTGTGTTGTGTTTTTGTGAAATAATGTTTTTGTAAATAAGATCATCAACTTTATACTTAGATAAATAGTTAATTGTTGGTGGGTTGTGTTGTGTTTTTGTGAAATAATGTTTTTGTAAATAAAATCATCAACTTTATACTTTGATGAATAGTTAATTGTTGGTGGGTTGTGTTTTGTTTTTGTGAAATAATGTTTTTGTTAATAAAATCATCAACTTTATAATTAGATAAATAGTTAATTGTTGGTGGGTTGTGTTGTGTTTTTGTGAAATAATGTGTTTGTAAATAAGATCATCAACTTTATACTTAGATAAATAGTTAATTGTTGGTGGGTTGTGTTTTTGTGAAATAATATTTTTTTGTAAATAAAATCATCAACTTCATACTTAGATAAATAGTTAATTGTTGGTGGGTTGTGTTTTTGTTTTTGTGAAATAATATTTTTGTAAATAAAATCATCAACTTTATACTTAGATAAATAGTTAATTGTTGGTGGGTTGTGTTGTGTTTTTGTGAATTAACGTTTTTTTGTAAATAAAATCATCAACTTTATATTTAGATAATTAGTTAATTGTTGGTGGGTTGTGTTGTGTTTTTGTGAAATAATATTTTTGTAAATAAAATCATCAACTTTATACTTAGATTAATAGTTAATTGATGGTGGGTTGTGTTGTGTTTTTGTGAAATAATGTTTTTGTAAATAAAATCATCAACTTTATACTTAGATAAATAGTTAATTGATGGTGGGTTGTGTTGTGTTTTTGTGAAATAATGTTTTTGTAAATAAAATCATCAACTTTATACTTAGATAAATAGTTAATTGTTGGTGGGTTGTGTTGTGTTTTTGTGAAATAATATTTTTTGTAAATAAAATCATCAACTTTATACTTAGATAAATAGTTAATTGTTGGTGAGTTGTGTTGTGATATCACTATAGTTTTAATCATTAATTAGCACTTTATATGATCACTTTATCCATTACTTATTATTTATTTGTGAAAATGCCTGTATGTGAGATATGATCTACTACGATCATTATATATGTATAAATCGTTAAATGTTCACCTTGTGCAATAAATAACTTTCTAATAAATAACTTTTTTTAAATTGCATATTTAAAACACATGTGGATATCTTATAGCATCCTTATATACATATTATACATCACATTGTGTAATAAATGTGTGCAATACTCTACTTTAGAAATGTCACATATAGCATCTTAAAACTTTTATATCTATAAATCATCTGTACATTTTCTATTGGTTTATGATTGCCATGCCATCGAGGCTATTGTTGTGATAATTTACAAGGCGCATTCGGCTCTTTTCACTGATTGCATAGTTAAGTTTACAGATATCTTATGGTTTACAGATACATCAAAAACAAATAGAAAGCTTACAGCATGTATATAATCACACTTTTGTTTATTTCAACAAATATTGTGCTCTTCACATAGAGATTTTTGTCCACTTGATATGTTCAGTGTACTATAAATGTGTGTTGCAGAATAACAGCAAGTGTTTGAAGTAAAGGATAAAAGACCAATATATTATAATTGTAACTTGTAACCTGCAAACAAATGTTTTGTTGACCAAGTATCTCCAGGCAGGATGTTTCATTTGTGAGACTGGATTTTTCACAATATACATAAATAAATATTTTAAGGTACACAGGGACTTTAAAGGTGAACTAGAGGTTTGGAACAGCAATATATAAAAAATATTACTAAAATAAAAATGCCCATTTTGAAATATAAATTATCTGTGTAAGACACACTTAAGCCCCTACAAGTTGAAAAAATAAGTCTAGAACATAAAATATATGGAATGTTTATCAAAGATACATTTTGCCTAAATATTAATATTCAAGCACTTTTCTCTGATTTTCACCTGCAAACAGCGTCCGTCATTTTTTTTCATATCTTATTATAATGTCGGCACAATATCATAAAAAGCATTTTTGTTTCATGAGTCAAAAGCTCTTGTTTGGGTGTTTATCTTTCAACATGATGTAAAAGTAAAAGTTCATCTCAATGTTGACCTAGATATGTTCTAGTCTGTAAATAAAAATATTGAGTTATTTGAGTGCCTTGAAGGAAACAAACATTAAACCTTTCAATAACCTCAGCTCATTTTCCCACAAGGTGAATAATCTTAATCTATATTCATTAGTTTTAAACTTATTATGATAAACTTATTCTCATGATGGAAATCTTGCCTGGATTTCACTGAACATTAGAGTCAGCCGTCCAAAGAACTTTCGGAGAATCAACATCTGCCTTTTCTGAATCTTCTTTAACTTGAATGCAAAAAGTGTTAGAAAAGAATTAACCACATGCTGCTATTTTAATACAACTTTAAATATTATATTAAGAGACATGTAGATATGAAAATCACAAATCACAATATTAGACATGTAAAGCAACAGCATGCTGTACTGATGTACATTTAGTACTTATGTATTTTAATAAAGCCTGTGGCCATGTTTTCTTTGTGACAGCAGCAAAGACATGCACATCTGACCAAATACCAAGATATATTAGTCATTCTTCACAATTAGGACATCTTTCAGTAGTAAATTCTAAAAAGCAATATGTGTTATATCATGAAATAATGATAAGTGATGATTGCTCTTAAGGAGAAGTAACACACACAGTTTCTGTCACTCTTATATTAATCTTGAGAAAAAGTATTTGGTTTACTCACATATACATTTATATACATATAAATACATAAAAAGATTCAAAAAAAAGTTGGGACACTGAACAAATTGTTTATAAAAAACAGAATGCAATGCTGTGGAAGTTTCAAATGTCAATATTTTATTCAGAATACAACAAAGATGATATATTTAATGTTTGAACTAAGAATTTATTTTAAATTTCATGGCATCAACACATCTCAAAAATAGTTGGCACAAGGCCATTTGTACCACTGGGTGGCATCCCCTCTTCTTTTTATAACAGTCTCCAAACATCTGGGGTTTGAGGAGACAAGATGCTCAAGTTTAGGAATAAGAATGTTGTCCCATTCTTGTCTAATAAAGGTCCTAGTTACTCAACTGTCTTAGGTCTTCTTTGTTGGATCTTCCTCTTTATGATGTGCCAATGTTTTCTATGGATTGTGTTCATCGACAATGTTTTCTGGAAATATTCCTGAGCACATGTTCTGATGTCCATTACAGTAGCATTCCTGTATGTGATGCAGTGCCGTCTAAGGGCCAGAAGATCAGCGGCATCCAGTAGGGTTTTCCGACCTTGACCCTTCTGCATAGAGACTGTTCCAGATTCTCTGAATCTTTGGATGATATTGTGCACTAGAGATGATGATAACTTCAAACTCTTTACAGTTTTTCTCTGTGAAACTTCTTTCTGATATTGCTGCACTAGGTTTCTCCGCAGCATTGGGGGTATTGGTGATCCTCTTCCCATCTTGACTTCTGAGAGACACTGCCAATCTGTGATTTAGATTATTAAAGATCTAGATCAAGTTCTTTATAACTTTATTTGGAGGAACAAACACATTATTTAAAACAGGAGGTAATTTGTAATCCTAAAGAGCAAGGGGGACTGGAGGTCTTGGATTATAATATACTCTTAATGACACTTTTAATATTAAAAGATTAATCGAGTGCATGAAGAATAGAGAAAGTCATTGGAATGTTTTTCTGAATTATATGTTTAAAACTTTGGGAGGCATAGATTTTTTGTTAAAATGTAATTTTTCTGTTGACAAAGTTCCTGTGAAATTGGCTGTTTTTCGAAGATAAGCCCTACTAGCATGGTAATTTGTGTATAAGCAAAATTTTTCACCCCACAACTATTTTATATGGAATAACAAAGATATATTATTTAAGATCAAATCTTTATTTCATCATACTTGGTTCAATGAAGGTATTCTTTTAGTAGGCGAGTTATTTAATTCTTATTGATACTTGTTGTCATATACTGAATTTCTTCAAAAATTACAATGACCAATTAAACCAAGAGAATTTGCTCTTGTTATTGACACACTTCCAAAGAGTTTGACAGTACTTTTAACAAACTATAATTTAGAAGGAATCAGCACGGTTAATCCTTGTGGAAACATTATGATTAGAAATGTTGATGTGTTAAAACAACAGTGTAATAATAAGATGATAAGGAATTCTCTTTGTTCTGTGTCTTTACCTGCAGCAAGAGTTTTCTGCTCTTTATTTGCTAATATCTCTGGGGTTAAAACATGGAATCTATCAAATAAGTTTTGTATAGATGATCAAATTAAGAAAGTGTCTTACAAAATCCTTCACAGAATTGATCCTGCCAAGCATGTTTTGTAAAGATTTCCGCTTCATATTTCATATTGTAAAAATCCAAATGAAGTGAATGAAAAGAGGCACAAGTTCTTAACTGGACAACATTATTTCTTTGGGCATTAATAGCAGGACTGACTCAAGCACACAACCTTAATGAATACAAATGTAACACTTTTATTCTAATGATATTGACTATTAAAACCTTAAAGAGCAAAGCAGCAGGTTAGGATGATTATTAAAGACATACTTGAATTAACAATGTGATTGATGAATCACAAATCATCTAAGGCAAATATAGAATCAGAAAACATTTTGCTTCTTTATTTTTATTCTATTTATTCAAGATTATTTTGGAAAGATATTAGCAGAAAAATGGAATATATGATAGAAATTTCTATATTTGATGTGTTTTTTTATATAAAAAATGAAAGATTGAATAGTAAAGACAACAACATATTTTACATTTGTTTATTTGTTTATGATTAAACTAAACTTTTCTTATTTTATTAAAGACTTGAAATTGTATTTAAATCTCTTGAAACAAACAGAAAACAAAAAATCACAGAAAACATGTAATGTTCTTAAATCATTTACATTTATATAATGTCATTCATTTATTTTTATATGTTATTTCATGTTTTTCTCTGTCAGCTAATGTTAATTTAACATGAATATTTATTTCCTCTTGTTCTTATGGAATTTAATTAAAAATAAAAAACACCGGAAACAGATAACGTGCTTTTATGTTAATTAGAAGTCCTAAAATAATGACAAAAGCAACATTTAAATCAATGTGAAATAAACTTAACCAAAAGTTGTTTCTGTTTTATATTTATTAAATAAGAATTATTAAATATGTTTTCATTTCTTTTGATAATTAACGGAATCTAAGTGAAACTTTATCAAGTTAAAGCAGAAAAAAGGGTTCGTTTTTACATAAAAGTCCCAACTGCTTTTCATAGATGTTTACATTTAATATTTTATTGTTAAATATTTTCACATTGTTTAATGACTTTAAGTCTTGATAACATTTATTAAATATCGAAAAATAAACAAAAACATTATAAAGAAAAAACAATTTTTTAATAATATGTAAAAATTGTCCGTAAATAGATTTGCTCACAATAAAAAATAATTTAAAAAAATACATTAATTTAATAAACAAACATGTTGTTTTTTTAACATAAAAACTTTTTTATAGCTAAAATCAGAAACTAATAATGCAAATCTAAAAACGTAATTAATAATAAAGAATATTTAAAAATCAATATCAGGTGAATTCTTGCACTTTAATTCTACTGAATTGAATGTTTTTCTTCCATGTAAAAAGACTTTTGTTTTGAAGGCAGTGAAAAGCCCAACATGTGTTATATAACATTGTAGGATTATATAACGAGCTGACACGAGTTTCTCATCGCACTTGTGCACGTGAACATCGACGAAAGTCCGCCAGCAGTGGGCAGAAATCTCGTGATGACACGCAGAAGTGGACTCCGTGTTTCCAGTGGACAGTTTCAATGTAAAGTCCACGGCATGTATTTACCGATACTAACCGATACCAGCAGCAGCAGCAGCGGGGCTCAATTCACCGAGTTCGTGTTACCGAACACACCGCTGGATTGTGAAGAAACATGTTCATGTGAGATGAAGAACAACATTACAATCATTCCTCAACATGATTGTCAACGCATTTCTCCTGCAGAGGCTCAAAACAGCACAACGGGTGAGGAAAAGTGCAACATTCATGCATTTCTATTGAACACAAACCCTCACATTACACTGTGTGTGTGTGTGTGTGTGTGTGTGTGTGTGTGTGTGTGTGTGTGTGTGTGTGTGTGTGTGTGTGTGTGTGTGTGTAAGTGTAAGTGTACACAAACATTTAGTCCAGATTATGTTTCTTGACAACAATCATGTTAGAAGAAATGTGCTTAGATCATGAACACAAATCCTAAGAACACTCTTCACATGTCAATGCATTTTAACGACAAATTCCACATTATTTCATTTTCACATCAATGTTTCCTAAAAACAAGAGATGCTAACACATGATCGGGTTTCAACACTTGAAAGAATTGTGTTTGAAAGACACAAATACTCAATGGCATTGTTTCATACGAGTAGAACAACATTTTCTTTCTTGTTCTTTAGAGAAACCAGCAAAAGCAAAGAAGAACAAAGTCTGCAAATTCTTCCGGGCGTTGTGGAAGGCAATGAAGCGTCCGTTTAAGCGAGACAAGAACAAAGTTCTGCCTTTTGTTCCTCCATCACATTCTGATGATGACACAATGAATCCTGAGGTTCTACAAGATGCCGCTCCAGCCAATCCCGGATCAGAGGATGCCCCGGATGAGAGCCATTTACACCATTTGGAACCAAGGCTTGCCTCCAGCCTGGGCAGTCCCAAGAGAAGGGTTGTTCGGTGTAGGGTCTACACAAATCCAATCACCCGTGAGATGAAGGCCGATGCCGCATCATCTCAACCCATTAGCAAACATGACATCAGTCCATCGGTTTCCTTACCAAAACCTGATGCTGATCGCAAGACAAAATCCGTCACCGATCCAACTGATCCAAAGCCAGAAGTTGGTGTTATCCCAAAGGAGAAGTCGGGTCTCAAACTGGATAATCCAGAGAAGACAGCTACACCAAAGTCTAAGGATGACGCCGGTCCATCTTCACCAGGTCCGAAGGCAAAGGCTGTTCCAGCTAGACCTAATCCTGTTGCTGTTCCGGTCAAATTAAAGAAAGAAGCTGGTGCCGCTCCCAAGAGGAAAGATCCGGTTAAACCAGCCAAAGTCAAACCCAAAGCCGATCCCAAAGCTGGTGTCAATCCTGCCAGTAACAAGAATGATAAAACCAAACAGGAATCCACTTCTTCATATACAAGTAAGATCGCTGTCATCATTCCGACACATTTATGATCACATTATCTGTAATTCAGAATGTTTACTGCTATATTTCTCTGTGAATTAACACATGCACACATTTTCTAAATGATCAGTCTTAAAATGAACAACGTGTTTACAAAAGTAGTTTTTTTGTACTTTGTTTGATCTTTGGACCTTGTCTGTAAATGTGTGCGCTTAATTTCTTTTTGTTTTATCTTTCAGAATCTGTGCAAAACAAATATTTGTATGACCCGAAGAAAATGCTTGGTGAAGGTGACTTTGGGAAAGTATACGAAGGAATCCGCAAATCTGACGGTGAAAAGGTAACACACTTGTGCCTATTTAATCAACCGTTAAACTCTTCACATAGAGATTTTTGTCAATTTTTGTAAGCTTGATATGCTTCTCAATGTTTTGCAGGTCGCCATCAAACGTATGAAGCGAAGACCCGATGATGAATA
The DNA here is from genome assembly GCA_033220385.1 of Triplophysa yarkandensis. Taxonomy (NCBI): domain Eukaryota; kingdom Metazoa; phylum Chordata; class Actinopteri; order Cypriniformes; family Nemacheilidae; genus Triplophysa; species Triplophysa yarkandensis. Next base: position 3,988,546 of record CM065665.1, read on the forward strand.
TATAACAATTGTAAGTTGTCAAAATGCATGTTGTTTATATATATATATATTGTATATATAACTAATGTTTACTGACCATGTTTTTCCAGCCTGAAATCAGTTCCAAACCTATTCCGTCAGAGGTGGCACTGATGCTCAAGATGAGAAAAAATCCCATCAGTCCACATGTCATACAACTGTATGATTGGTATAAGGATCACAAATACGTCACCCTCGCTCTGGAATACTTTCCCAACAGCATAACCTTGATCAAACTCGTGATCACTCGATATAAATTGGGAATGCCAGAACAAACAGCACGTCACCTATTTCGCCAGGCAGTAAAAGCAGTGCAACACTGCTTGCAGCATGGCGTATTTCATTCTGATCTTCATTCAGACAATTACTTGGTGAACAAAGAAAACCTGAAACTGAAGTTAATCGACTTTGGCTGTGGTCATGAATTCACTCAAGGTGGCTACTTGTCCAAAGACTTTAGAGGTAAGTTGATCACAAACCTTCTTTGATTTATTTGAAGGAAATCACTCAACACAACTTCTTGTCTACAGGAGCTTATGAGTACCGTCCACCTGAGGCCTTCAAAAAGGCAAAATACCACGCCCAGTCATCAAATGTCTGGATGTTAGGTGTCTTGCTCTATGAGTTGGTGCATGGGGCAGATCTGCCATATCCAAAAGGTTCAGAAGATGCTGAAGCTATTAAGATTACCAAACAATGTTTATCTGAAGGTAAGCACTAAGAAAGATTATAACAGCTCTAGTTTAACCGTAGAGTTATATTCTTGAATTTATCCTGACGTACTGTCTGTTAGATCAGACCTCATACCTACAAAATGATTGACAGATACTTTTAGCACACCATATGTTCTAATGCATTACGCACAATGTGATCAGAAGCTTTACACAGTTTATTATAACAACATTATCTTTATATACACACAGTTGGTGTCACTAGTGATCTTGACTAACCACCTCTCTCTCTCCTGAACATTATAGAAATCAAAGACCTGATTCAACAATGCCTGAACATAAATTCAGCGAAACGGCTGTCGATATGGGACATCTTAAAACATCCCTGGTTTACAAAAGAGTGAGTAACGTACTAACAGTAATATGCATATATACTAAAATTAGGTCTAAGAAGCACCTCAGCCTGGTAAGTATAGTTCCTTTTTTATAACTACTTTATTATTATTGTTATATAAATGTATTAGTTATATTACCTAGTTTTATGATAGTATTAGTTGATAAACAGAAGCTTTGCTGTTTTCAGATGTATTCCAGAGACCAATAATTCTATGGCAGTTTTTGACCAACCCAGTCGACGCAAAACATTCGTCACAAAATGTGCCGTAGATGTTCCCTAAATACAAACATTAAATTAGGTGTTGTATCTAGAGAGACATCTTAAACATTCTGGGTCAGATGACATAAGCACTGGGATTGGAAAACACAGCTCTACGACCGCCTTTAACGTTACTGTGATTGCTAAAGTTTCCTGCCTTCCTGATTCCACCAAGGTAAGCAATTCCATTTTAGGTAAGCAAATTTAAGCTTTAGTTATCTTAGACTGTAAATAAATATTTTCATAAGTTTAATCAGACACAATGCCGATAATGTGCTGATAATGTTTTTGGGTCCCTTGACCAAATCTTACATATGTGCTCTAACACCTTAGCATTCCTTAAATCTCATTTGAATTTCCTTGATCTTTAATTTATAAAATAAAATAATGTTGCAATAAAACTATTTTCAGGAAATGTCATTAATAAAACATGAAACATTTAAGAAAACCATATCAATAGATTGTAACTAGTAAAATTGTAATCTTTATATTTAAATATTTATATATTAGTGATATGATACATGCCAAAATAAACTGCTTGACATTTTTAATAAAAGGAAGTTAAGATTTATCTGGAGTTTGTTTGTTTATTTATGTACTGAACGAATGAAGAAATTAAAAACAAAATGGCTTTTCAAACTTTTTTGTTCAATCTCTAAATGTGAGTATATGAAGACAATATTTTTTGTCCTTACAAAGGATTTTACATTTTATTGAAAGGTGAGTGAAGTGCCAATGAATTTGAGTCAATGACAAGAAATATGATTAAAGAAGAATAAAAGGCTGTTTGTACAATATTTTCAGTGATTTGTCTTTCTTCACTATTTCCCTTCAGCATGCTCAATAAACTTATTGTTGAGAGAATACAGTACAGTAGGACAAGGAGATCTCTTTATGGAATTAAGCAGACCATAAATGAATGTAAAAATTGAAACAAACTTGGGATTTTTGTACAGTGTGTTTGCTCTCTTAATGACAGGATTTGGATATCGATTATCTCAGTTTTGGTCTTTTTTCAGGAGGTTTTCATACACTTGTTTAATGGCTATATTAGCCGGTCCTTGTCACATAATATCTGTACACAGACTTCATTATTGCACACAGTGTTCTCTAGCATGTCATCAGACTCTTGTCTTTCTTTTCTGTGGGATGGATCTCACCTCGTCTGTTCCCTCTTGTCCTCTTCTTTGGACAAAACATAATTTAAAGACGAATATGAATTAATTATGTATTTTATCACTTTTTTTGTGCAGAAATGTCAGAGTTTTATGTTGTAACTCTTAACAAAAATGGTTAGAAGATGACAGATTATTTTATATTAAGATTAATTCAATTCAATTTGTCCCCAAAGGGCAAATCAAAGGCACATTAAAAGAAACTTATTACCAAACAAATGCACAATGTACAAATAGTTCAGTACAGAAAAATAATGATAAAAACAACAGTAAATACTGCAAAAAAAATGTTGTTAAAAAACATCTAAAGTGTGTTAGTAAAAATGTTACATTGTAAGGAATTTAGAAGAAAAAAGTTTTAGGAATAAAGGTGGCTGTCCTTCTCTGAGTTCTACACACAGGATAACGAAGCCGACGTCCAGAGGGAAGCCATTCAAATACTGAATGAAGAATATGTGAGTGATCCTTAACTATCTTACTTGCTAATCTGAGTCTGTTGATCATATATACATGAAAGAGATGTAACAGGCAAACCAATAATCCTGGAGCATACTGGAACAGCACTCTGTAGCAGGTTTCTGTTCTGTAAACTAATAGATATGGGAAATGTAACAATACTCTCTATGAAAGAATAATAAAAGAATAACAACAGAACGTCTTTCCATACTTCAAAGGAACTTAGTTTCCTAAGGAGATACTGCCGTTGCTTGCACCCCCTAAGAATCTCCTCAATATTAGAGTTGAATTTCAGCTGGCAGTTGAAGATAGTACCCAAATATTTATATTCCTCAACAGGCTTCTCATGTATGCAGGTGTAAGGTGATGGTGAAGGTCATGGCACACACTGGAATTTGTGCTCTGCATTTAACCCATTCCAGTGTACACACACACAGTAAGTGAACACACACACACACACTGTGAACACACACCCAGATCAGTGGGCAGCCATGCTGCGCCGCCCGGGGTGAAGTTTGGGGGGGGGCGGTGCCTTGCTCAAGGGACTCAGCTAGGGCTGTCGCGATAACCGCAATATTGTAAAACCGCGCTTTTGACAAGCAAACCACAGAGAAAGGAAAAAAACCGCGGCAACCACAGGATAAATTGTTTTTTTACTTCTTCATGAGACTGTGGCATTGAATGTTGAATGAATTAATAATGAGACCAGAGTGGTACGTGTCATTTGCCCGCGAAACCTTATGTCAGGTCGCCAGTTTGGGAACATTTCGGCTTCCAACCCAATGAAAAGGGTAAGCCAGCAAATTTAGATAAACATATTTGTAAAATTTGTGGCAAAAAGGTCCCTGTGAAATGCGGCAATACATCTAATTTGCGGTGTCATCTCGCTTACTGTCATCCAGCCATTGAAGCGCAGCTTCCTCCTCCAGCATCAGGTCACGGAGCAACATCAAAAAGAAGAGCTGAGGCCGGTACTAGCCGACAGTTAGGAGTAGCTGAAGCCTTTGCGAAATCGGTCAAATACAACCGTGAAAGTAACCGGTATAAATGTCTAACAGCCGCTGTTACACAGTATCTAGTTGAGGAGATGGTTCCATTCAATATAGTGGAGAAACCTGCATTCAAGTCAATGCTTCAAAATTCGACAAGCAGTACGAGTTACCTACTACAAAACCTACTTTTCAGTGACTGCTGTGCCGAAATAATACAACACTGTAAAGACATCGATCAAAATGGAGCTTATGAATGCTGACTACTTTTCTGCCACAACAGATATGTGGTCAAGTGTCAATATGATTCCTTACATGAGTCTAACGGTTCATTATCTCAGCATAGAATGGAGTCTGGAATCACGTTGCCTTGAAACAGTGTTTATGCCAGAAACCACACGTCTGACAACATATCAGATGCTCTTCAGCACACGTTTGAAGAGTGGTCCCTAGATGAGAAGAAGTTGGCCTGTATCACTACATACAACGGGGCCAACATCGTTGCAGCAGTGCTGTTCTGAACTGCTTTGATCACAATTTACAGTTATGCAGTTACAAACGCAATGGCAAGCGTTAAGGACCGCACTGCTCGAGCAATGGGCCTGTGTCAAAAACTTGGTCAGAACATTTTCTCAGAGCTGGTTGAACAGAAGAGATCTGGCCAAAGCACAAGCAGAACTTCCAATCCCTCAACATGGCCTCATACTGATAAGATATCAAATGTAGTCTTGTTAGGCAATAAATAAAAATGAAATAATATGAATTTAATTATACTAATTAAATAGTAGCATGTCTGTTGCTGGATTTAAAAGTATTTTTCATTTAAAGATAAATATTTTGAAACTAAATTTCTTTCAAAAGTTAGGACACATAATTAAAACATTTAGGCTATTTACAGCTTTATTTAACGTCCTTATATCTGTCTGCGCACATTTAATGAATATGCATTCCTTTGCAGTCAGGGCTATTTAAAAGTATTTTTTTCGTTTAATAAAATATATTTAAATGCATATTTCAAAATGTATTTTATTTTATTTTGGTAGGCTAATTAAATAGTAGATTTAGTTGTCATTGGCTAATTTTATTCAACAATTTAACGGTCAATACTCTGTTCACGACTGCGCTACTAGATGGGGCACCAAACAGAAATTGGTGGACAGGGTTTAGGAGCAAATCCCGGCTATCAGAGTTTTGGCGACACCACCATCTAAATCCAAGGTGGCAGGATATCGCTGTCCTTGAATCCGTGAATGCAGCACTTAAACCTGCATGCATGCCTATAGGCCTGGGGTGGCAGCTCAGCCAGGGCGGCAAGAGAGAGAGAAGGAGAGAGAGCAAAAGCGAGAGTGAGATAGAATTTTTTATTTTTTTATTTGTTATTTTTACATTAGGTTACAATAATCGCACTTATATCAACAGCAATACTGAATTCACACGAGAAGTCAAGTCAACATCTGGAGTGTTTCCATGGAAAGACCTGGACACAAGGTTGGCCACTCAAAACGCAATTGATGCGCAAAATCAGCGTAAAATATTAATGCGAAACATTATACTGGCAGCAGGTGTTGGGACGTTTGGTGAGTATTGTGAGAGTAATGGCGATGCAAAACATGGCATTCGGTGGCAGCACAGATCATGTTATTGATCGTGTTATTATATGAACATAACAACGGAAATTTCTTGAAACTTGTAGAGACGATTGGAATGTTTGATAGTGTTATGGCAGAGCACATCAGAAGAATACAGTCTAAGGAAACTCATGTTCATTACTTGGGCAAAGAGATTCAAAATGAAATCATAGGAATGCTTGCATCTCAGATTCAGCAGGAAATTCTCAAAATGCTCAAATCAGCCAAATACTTTTCATCAATCTTAGACTGCACACCTGACCAGGCGAGTAGAACGGAACAGATGACAGTTGTTGTGTCATTTCTTAGAACAAGACAGACTCAGTGGACTAGCAAAAATTGCAATTGAGCACAAGCTTGCTGAAAAAACTCGAGGACGCAATCAAAGCGTTTGCTGCTGCGAAAGCCCGACGCGCACGCTTCTGAAATGTAGGCTATAAGTTATGTGAATGTGTGTTTGTGTGTATCAGTCAAGAAAAAAATCGAAACCTCCAATGAGCAAAAAAGTTGTGTGCATATTTTTAGATTTATTCTGTACACTATCTATTATCAAACAGAAATGATATGCATCTGTTGCACTGTGTACTTTTTTCACGTTGCAAAATGAAAAATAAAATCTGAAAACATGCTTGGACGTTTTTATTTTACTGTAATTTTATAGATAAAGAAAATATTATTCTATTATATTATTCTATTATATATTATTATTATTAATTTGTTTACATCTTAAGGATACCTAATTGTGAGTGTGAGGTGGGGGCGGCAAAATTGTGCTCTGCCTAGAGCGGCATTTGAGATTGCGCCGGCCATGCCCATGACTGAGTTTACGGATGTGATGTCTGGCGAGAGCTACGTTATAATGTCTTCAGTCAAACCCTTCCTGAAACTCCTGACAGAAGATTTGCTTAAACCATCAAATGAGGATACCACATTAACATCGGACATAAAGCAGAAAATGTGCAGTGTCCTACAGGGGAAGTATGAACCATTTGCCAAGAAGTTTTGGAAAAGGCCTGTTGTTCAGATCCTCGATATAGGGGTGATTATAAAAATGATACAGAGAAAAAATGACTACTCATCGAAGACATGGTGGGAGTGGAGGACGAAGGGAGCGCTGCCAGTGCATCAGTGGTTGGAGACGAAGGGCAAGCTGCGGTGCCAACTGCAGCAAAGAAAAGATGAAGTCAAGGACAACATGCGCCTATGCCCAAGAGAGTGCGAGCAGATAACGAGCTCACCCAAGAAGAATGCATAGACTCCAACCCAGTGAACCCACTGTCCTGGTGGCGCGATAATCAGTCTAGATATCTGCTGCTGTCTAAAGTTGCGTGCAAATACAAGTGTATTTGTGCATCAACCCCACCGTCGGAAAGGGTTTTCAGTGCTGTGGGAATATTTTTATTTGATCCTCCCTGAAACCACATAAGATTAATTTGTTGGTTTTCCTAGTGCGAAACAAGGATATGATAACCCAGTTCTAAATCACATTCATTAAAGCTTAAGTAGACATAGTATTTCATTTATTCTCTTTATTTTCACTTAGGCCAACACTTCGTTTTCTTATGATACTTTAGAAATTCTTTTGTTTTTTTCAATTGGAAAAAAGAATTTCTTATTGTTTGTTTTCAAGTTTAAAAGCGAGAATATATGCTACATAACACAGCAATAGAGCTTTGTATGCAGTAAAATGAAGATGTTTATTAATAATTTTTTTTTTTTAACGGCGGTAAAACCGCATACCGCGCTATTAAGCCGCAAGGGAAAACCCTAAGGGAAATTTTCTAACCGCGACAGCCCTAGACTCACCTCAGTCGTAGTATTCCCGCTGGCACCGAGTATTGAACCAGCAAACTCAGGATCACCAGTCCAACACTCAAAACACCAGGCCACGACTGCCCCCAACTGCTGCAGCCAAATCTCTCTGCTTATTGGAAAAAGTTTCCACCATCTCTTTGGTTTTACTTATTGTCACAAGCTGGGCTTGGACCCGGGCCGCTGGTGTGGTGGTGAGGATTCTACCACAGAGCCACAGGATGAACAAAACACGTGAGACAGTATTCCAGGAAGTGAAGATTTATTAAGATAATCAATAAAACAAAAGTTCTTCTCGGACCGAGGAATAAACAGTAATCAAAACAAATAAAAACTCGAGAGAGAAAAAATAAAGACTCCACGAGGGGAGAAAACTAAATCAGAAAACATTAATAACATAGGACACCTTACTCAGAGTAGCTGTGAAGACTATAGCAAGACAGGTCTGGAAACACAGGGTAGGGACTCAAAAACCGAGTGAGGAACCAGGTGAAAATAGACAACTTCTCGTTTGGCTCTTTGCGAAGTGGGTCGCATCTTTTCCTTCTCCTTCCCTTATCTCTCCTTGCTATGCTTGCTATGTCTTGTTACTCTATTCTGAGACTCTCTTTACCCTGCTCTCGAAACAGAAAAGGAATAATGGATTTGATTAGCTGGTCTCTGAACGCAATTGACACCCTAATCTCGACGAGAAGCCTGGGTTCGGGGGAACCCAACTGACCTGCAGGAATATTAGCAGCTGGATACATGATGGACAGGTGGGAATGGTGACATTGTCCCTGGAGGATATTGAAGATATTTACCTATTCGGAACTTGGGTAACAGCTGATTGGATTAGTTGGGACCCTGTGGTATCAACGATTGTTAAAAGCGGTCAATGCTCAAAGCCCCAACAAGTTAACCGGCTGGATTGAAACAATGATAGGCAGAGCTGCTAGTACTCAGACTTTGGCTATGGACCATTAACTGGAAAACATCATGGTGGTCATAGACCATAAAATGGAAAACAACTGGGTGGCTATGGCACGCAAAATGGAAACCATGGACCACAAATCTTGGAGAAACTAGCAACTATGCAACAGAATTTGGCTGACCTGGCGACCAGTGCTGGACAATAGATACTTGCGGAAACTAGCAGATATCGTCCTAAATTTGAAGAAGAATCTTTTGTTTCGGCTTCAACCCTTTCAGACGGCCTTGGCCAAGGCCTGTGCTGAAGACAAACAACCTCCACGAGAACAAGATAACAAGACGTTCTGATTTCCTCTACCCATTCCAAGGACATCTGTTGTGGACTGGATTTTCAGGCCTCACAGACTCACTGACACACACATGCACGCACACACACACACATACGTACACAGCTACAGATAGACAATCACTGCCTCTACCCTTATCCCACGCCTTCGCATGCTTTTCACCACTGGTGTGGACAGACGGGTCTGGATCCAGCGCTGTTCATAGCTGCAGGGGCAGTTGGCTGTTGCCCACATTGGGCACCTCAACATTCCCTGTCCCCTCCCAATCGCAATCTCATGTCCAGTTTATGTGCTTAATGCTAGGGCTTTTTTGTCTCCCGGGTCTCACACTGCCCTACTGAAGGACAGTCTGAGAGGGGTTCTTTTTTTGAGCCAACTTTCCTTGTGTATCATGTTGTTCCTTTTTCTCTTTACTACCTCTCCGATCTGTCTTCCTTTGAATGTGTTTTGTGTTTATGGTCGGAGCGGTGCCATTTCACGGCATGTAACAGTGTCTGTGACAAATAAAAGATTGACAAGGCAGAAGACAAGGCAGGTTTTAATAATGATACATGAAATGTGGGGTTAATTTTAAGGGAACAGGCAAGAAATAAACGATAGGAAACCAGATTCACTTTCCTTGAAATGCGAAATGGGCTTTCTGGGAAGAATTTCTGGGAGAGCTTCTTTGATTCGACCCGGAGGGGCAGGTTCTTGGTGGCTAACCAAATTGTTTGACCAGCTCGGAAGTGAGGGGCTGTCCGGCGGTGGCGTTTAGCCTGGCGTTGGTATCTCTGGGAAATCTAATGAAGTGTACGCCTAGCCTTCCTCCAGGTCTGCCGACAACAAACTGTCTGTCTTCCTCCGGAAACAATGGGGGCTATACCCGAACGGGCATTCAAAGGGGGATAGTCCAGTGGCCGAGGACTTAAGGGGCTGTCGTGGCCTGGTGGTTCGAGTCTTGGACTTGTGATCCGAAGGTTGCTGATTCAAGATTCGGAACCAGCGGGAATTCCATGACTGAGGTGAGTCCCTTGAGCATGGTACCGACCACCCCACTGCTCCCCACCTCTAGTATGTTTACCTCCAACTGCGTTCCATTAGTCTGTTGTTTGGTTACATTATCGAGTCGTTCTGGTGTGTTTGAAAAGCTATGGAATTCGGATACATCAGGAAGATTACTAACAAAGTCGTCTTTTGTGGTAGAAGTGATGGTTCTACCATATATGTAACAAGAAGTAGGATTTACAATTCTGTCAATATTTAGTTTGCACAACACTAAATAGTGATCTGAGATATCAAGACTTTGCTGCAAAACTTCAACATCATCAAGATCAATTCCATGTGACAATATTAAATCTAGAGGATGATTTTGACAATGAGTGGGTCCTGAAACGTGTTGTCTAACCCAAATAGAGTTCAGAATATAAGTAAAGACTGATCCCAATGCATCATTTTCATTATCAACATGGATATTAAAATCACCAACTATTAAAACTTTGTCTGTAGCCAGAACTAACTCAGATATAAAATCCCCAAACTCTTGAATAAAGTCTGTATGGTGCCCTGGTGGCCTGTATACAGTAGCCAGTACAAACATCAAAAGAGATTTATCATTCACATTTGTTTCTCTGGGTAATGTTATATGAAGTACCATTACTTCAAACAAGTTAGATTTGAAACCTGCCCTCTGGGAAGTTTTAAATATATTGTTATATATTGAAACAACACTTCTCCCTTTAGCTTTTGGATGCGGCTCATTTAAAATAATGTAATCATCAGGTTTTAACCAGGTCTCTGTCAAATAAAGAACATCTAAATTATGATCAGTGATCCTATTATTTACAAAAAGTGATTTCTTAAAAAGGGATCTGATATTCAATAAGCCAAACTTTATCATTTGATTATCATTAGTGTATTTCATGACAGAATATTTGAAATATGGATGTGTTCAGGCAAGTTTTTAGCAATACCATAAAAACACAGAATAATGCTACAAATAATTCTGAATTATTCTTTTAAATTAAAACTACCAGCAAACGTTTCCATAAGTAATAAGACAAATCCTTTCTATAAGGTACAGGATGATACCAATTATGTACATTGCATTAGGGCAGGTGCCAAAGTTTTTCCCAAATGTTACTAGAACAAAATCAAATCTAATTGTTTCATTTTCACTCAAGTACAACAGAATGTGGAATGCTTGGGTTTAAGTTTTGTAAAATAGTTCCTGAGACAAAAATCTAAAAGTTAAACCTTTTTCAAATGCTCTTAAATGCAACACTGTTACCTGGTGTTCATTCAATACAAACTGTATTTGTCTTTAAATCTCAAATTATAAAGAATTAAAATGTTAATAACTTGTTCTTTTTGTTATTGACTTGTGAACACTGATATTGTGTTGAGTTGTTTTAATTCTATTGATGTTTATTTGATCTTGAATTGCATTTCTTGTAAGTGCTTCACATCATACATCTATACATCAGTAATAAATGTGATGACAACAACATCAATGGTAGAGGTAATATTACTATTTTCCTTTCCTGCCATCCTGACAAAATTCCAACCAACAATTTTGTATTGAGAAACTGGAACATTATGTTAAGACACAAATAAAAACTTATATAAAATAAAAATGATAAAATAATTTCATAAAAAATGAATAATTGGAATTATGTTTGGATTTTTCAACCTTTGTTTATGGATATATATTCCATACAAAATATAAAATATATACAAAATATATATACAGGAGAAGCGTGTAGATCAGCTTGAGTGCACTTGTAGGAGAATCTGCGTTTTCAACATTGTTTATTGAATTACCCGTTGCGTGAGTACAACCTGTTGCTAACGAAAGTGTAAGCTATTTAGATAGAAATACAGTCCTAGTTTCATTGAGCAAGTGTTAATTTGTGTTATTTTAGTTAAATTCATTGCTGTGCCATAAAGAGCCATCAAGTTGTTATTGTTATTGTTAGTGTTTAAATCCGTTGCACTCGTCATCGCAGAGCTATTGGTGGTTTCAGTCAGAGACATTGGTTTATGATTGCCAGGCCATCAAGGCTATTGTTGTGATAACTTACAAGGCGCATTCAGCTCTATTCACTGATTGCACAATTAAGTGAGTATTTAAGCGTTGTATCTGCGCTAACGCGTCAGCGTGAGCGTCAGCCCTCGTGTGCAGCCCTCCTCGTGTGAAGACCGACGAGAGTAAAGACCAGCGACTCTACCTGTGCGATTGATTTGAAGACCGACGAGAGTAAAGACCAGCGACTCTACCTGTGCGACTGATTTGAAGACCGACGAGAGTAAAGACCAGCGACTCTACCTGTGCGACTGATTATAAGACCGACGAGAGTAAAGACCAGCGACTCTACCTGTGCGACTGATTAGAAGACCGACGAGAGTAAAGACCAGCGACTCTACCTGTGCGACTCCACCGAGCAGAGACACCGACAGGGCACCTGAGTATTATTGTATCTTTCAAAAATCTGCGTTTCCATATTTTTTGCTTGTATTTTTAAACACTTATTGCCTTTATTGGTTTCAAGTACTTTTAAATTACTGAACTAGCTCTAAGCTCTTGTTTTCTTCTTATTTATTCTCATTTCCTCTCCTCTTTTATTTACCACTTAACCATGTGTCACAAAATTCTCACTGTTACTAATACTCGTAAACCCTCTGGGTCACGTCGTAGGACACTCAACACTGATAACCTGCGTGCCATCCCTACATCTGACTCTTCTGCACTCACTATTCCTATAGGCTTGTGGAACTGCCAATCTGCTGTCAACAAAGCTGACTTTATTCCTGCCATGGCTAAACATTCTGGTCTCTCTGTTTTAGCACTCACTGAAACCTGGATAAAACCAGAAGACAGTACAACACCGACTGCCCTCTCTACCAACTATGCATTCTCCCACACCCCACGCTCTTCTGGTAGAGGGGGGGGACTGGTCTACTTCTTCCTACTGGATGGAGATTTAAAACACTTGCACCTTCAGGTGGCAACACCTCTTTTGAGTCACACATAGTTTCTGTAACTCATCCACTCAATATCATTTTTGTGGTAGTATATCGTCCCCCAGGTCAGCTTGGACATTTTCTAGAGGAGTTTGATGTTCTCCTGTCCTCTTTTCCGGAGGATGGGACACCTCTTGTGATCCTAGGAGATTTCAATATCCACCTGGAGAAATCCTCAGCTACTGACCTGCACAACCTCACTGCATCGTTTGACCTCACTCGCATGCCCACGTCGCCGACCCACAAGTCCGGTAACACACTTGATCTTGTCTACACACGCTACTGCTCCACATATCACACTCAAGTAACACCACTGCACACAACCGATCATTTTCTCGTCACACTTCACCTCGACGTGACAACATCCGACACTCCTTCCCTTCCTCTCTTGTTACCTTCAGGCGTAACCTACGCACGCTCTCTCCTCTCACCCTATCCTCTGCTGTTTCCTCTATGCTCCCTCCTCCAGATCAGTTTGCTGTACTTAGCACTGACAATGCCACTCACCTCCTATGCTCTACACTAACATCCTGCTTGGACAATTTATGCCCGCTTACATCTTGACCAGCCCGTGCCAACCCTTCAACACCTTGGCTCTCTGATGTCCTCGGGGAACACAGAACCAAGCTCAGGGCAGCTGAGAGAAAATGGCGCAAATCTAATGACCCTGCAGATCTCTCTATCAAACTCTTCTCTCTTCTTTCTCTGAGGATGTCTCGGTCGCTAAGACTCAGTTCTACCAGGCGAAAATAAACAGCTCAACTGACTCTCGCGCTCTCTTTAAGACCTTCTCTGCTCTACTCTGTCCTCCCACCCCTCCTCCCACGTCAGACCTAACAGCTGATGACTTTGCATCCTTCTTTGTGAAGAAGACCACCGCTATCAGCAATCAGTTCTCAGCTCCACCACCGCTGGACCATTTTCCGGCTCCTTTGACCACCTCCCTCTGCTCTTTCTCTCCGTTGACTGAAAACGACGCTGCGAGAATCATTGTGTCGAATCACCCGACTACCTGCTCGCTGGACCCCATCCCCACCCATCTCCTGCAAGACATCTCTCCTTCTGTCATTCCTGCAATTACTCACATCATCAACTCATCGCTCAACTCTGGCACATTTCCTACTGCTTTCAAAGAAGCCCGGATCACCCTGCTGTTGAAGAAACCCTCGCTGAATTCCGCACTTCTAGAGAACTACAGAACAGTCTCTCTACTGCCATTCATCGGAAAGACCCTGGAACGTGTCGTCTCAGATCAACTCTCAGCCTATCCTACTCTACACAACCGCTTGGACAGCAACCAGTCAGGCTTCAAGAAAGGACACTCTACAGAGACAGCTCTGCTCTCAGTTGTTGAAGACCTACGACTGGCAAGGGCGGCCTCCATGTCATCCGTTCTCATCCTGCTAGACTTATCCGCTGCTTTTGACACAGTTAACCACAGTATTCTCCTTTCGACTCTCAAGGAAATGGGCGTCTCCGACAAGGCTCTCCAATGGTTCGTATCCTACCTCTCGGGTAGATCCTTCAAGGTTTCGTGGGGAGGTGAAGTCTCAGAACCGCAACATCTTGACACCGGTGTACCTCAGGGCTCAGTTCTTGGACCGTTGCTCTTCTCGATCTACATGACATCTCTGGGATCATTCATTCGTAAGCATGGCTTCTCCTACCACTGTTATGCGGACGACACGCAACTCCACCTTGCGTTTCATCCTGAAGATCAGCCGATTTCGACCCGAGTCTCAGCATGTCTGAGCGACATCTCCCTCTGGATGAAGCAACACCACCTACAACTTAACCTTGCGAAAACGGAACTTCTTGTCATCCCTGCCGACTCGAAGACTCGTCACAATCTCTCGATCCAACTAGGAGCATCGACCATTGTGCCCTCCAGGTCTGTGAGAAACTTGGAATAATCATCGATGATCAGCTCAACTTCACAGATCATGTTGCCGCGACTGTCAGATCCTGCAGATTCATGCTTCACAACATCAGGAAGATCAGACAGTTTCTCACAGAACACTCCACACAAATCCTTGTTCAAGCTTTGGTCCTGTCCAGGCTAGACTACTGCAATGCGCTGCTTGCTGGACTCCCGATGTGCACAACTAAACCTCTGCAGATGATTCAAAATGCAGCGGCAAGAGTGGTGTTCAAGGAACCAAAAAGGACCCATGTAACACCTCTCTTCATTACACTACATTGGCTTCCTGTAGCAGCCCGCATTGAATTTAAATGTCTTCTCATTGCCTACAAGACCACCACCAGTTCAGCACCCACTTACCTTAACTCACTAATGCAAAGATATAGGCCCTCAAGATCTCTGCGCTCCGCAAATGAGCTGAGACTTGTGGTACCAGCTCAAAAGGGTAAGAAATCTCTCTCTCGAACGTTCTCTGCTTCAGTTCCTCGATGGTGGAACGATCTGCCTCTGGCTTCACGCTTGTCAGACTCGGTCTCTATCTTTAAAAAACTGTTTATCAGATGATTTTACACTGCAGATGTTTTTCAGATCTATAGTAGACTTCTAACGTACATATATGTATGTATGTTTGGGCACCCATTTATACAATTTAGATAACATGTATATTACATGTAATAAAGTAAGAATCGGAATTAAGCTGTGTTTAAAAAATGTAAAATAAACTAAAAACTTTTATAAAATGTAACCATTTAATGCAAATATACAACACAACATCCTTTATTTTTATTTGCAATATAAGTTCCCCAGAATTTCATAAAGATAAATTATACAAGAGCACCACAAATCTCTTCAAATTATGTTTAAAAACATTTATAAAACTTTATTTTTTAAAGTTGAAACTTTATATAAAAATAGAGTAAGTGTCACCACGGATATGGCATGAATGCTGACACATAGATATGTCACAGCTAAAACCTTTTCTGTAGTTCATCTGCGATCATTTCAGCGATGGCAAGGGAAGAGGTTGCTGCGGGTGATGGTGCATTGCGCACATGCAGAATATGACTGCTCAGCTCTCCTTTTCCGCTATCAAATACAAAATCATCCACAAGGTTTCCTTCAGCATCTAAAGCCTGAGCTCGTACCCCTGAAGGACCCCTGCACAAATAAACAAATAACATGAGCAACATGAATAACTTCAAAGAAAATGGTCAGATAGAAATACCAAGAGTGTTTGTACCTGATGACATCGCTTGGTTTCAGTTCAGGTATGAACTTCTGCAGAATCTTAACCTGAGCACTGGTAAATACGCCTCTGTACATCTCTCCCATTCCATATGCAATGTTCTTCATTACCAGCCTCTGCAGACCACTGCACGCACACGCGCACGCACACACACACACAAAAAAGAAATTTGAACCGAAAGGGACTTTCACAAAAGGCACATCTCATTGAGATCTCTCTTGAAAGAGTTGAGTTGCTTGATCGATAATACATACCTGTGCGACAGGGCATTAATGAAATCATGTGCATTGAAGTCAAATAGTTTATATCCCTCTCTTTTAAATGCCAGCACCGCATTTGGGCCCAGCCAGATGCTACCATCCATACGAGGAGTAAAATGCACTCCTAGAAAGGGAAACCGTGGGTTTGGCACCTTAGCACACATACAAAATAACCTTCATTATATGCTTTCATTAATTACTCGATGTATACTGTATTTGCATTTGTGTTGTGTGTACTCACAGGATAGATGTTGCCATGAACCAGATAGTTCTTCTCTGGCTTCAGCACCAGGTAATCTCCTCGGAAGGGAATGATACGTGGCTCTGGACTACAACCAGAGATCTCAGACAACCGATCAGAGTACAGACCTCCACATGTCAACACAAACCGAGTCCTAATCTCCTGTCCCTATAAACAAAAACACACAAATACACTTCAGCAGGTACCTTTCCAATCTGCAATCAGTCCGATGACAAATCAGATTCTTACCTTCGAACTTCTGATGATGACGGGATAGTTAAGCCCTAAAGAAGGAGGTGAATAGATCTGCATTATAGAAGATAATGAGAATTGAGGCACTAAGGTTTTATGACTCACCTTCAGTGCTCCCAGCTGGGCTTTCTGCTGCAAGTGTGATGTCAGAGGCCTCAAAGTCACATAGCAAAGTGCCACCTGCTTCCTGAAAGTCTTTACCATAGGACAGAGCCATTAACCGATAGTCAACAATGCCTGTGTTTGGAGAGTCGAGTGCCATGATGCCCTGTTTATAAACACAAATTATAACATATATTGAATTAACAGGTTTCATGACATAAAAGTTTGTCCGTTGAGGCTACTGTAGGAACATGGTGGTATATTCCATGTGAGAGGACATGCACTGTGTGTAGCTTAGATAAAGATAGCTCAAGTCTAAGATAATAAAAAACAACAGTTTATTACGCAAGATTATGTTTCACCTCTGTAGACATTATGTACACTTACAGTCAAAAGTTTTCAAACACTTAAGATTTTTCTCACAAAAAAATATTTGTTCTGAGATGTGTGCCTGAAATATGTTTCATTAACAAAAATAAAATTAAGCAAACATAATAAAGCAAAGTTATTTATTTATGACTAACTTTAAATTATATTTAATAAAAATGTTTTGGAAATGGATGACTTTGAATGAGTATTGAAAAAACAACAGCTAATAAGAGCTAAAAATAGACAGGGAATTCTGGTCAAAGGTAGACTAAACTGAAGATGATCAAATATAACATGTTCTATTTTTTTAGTTATAACACATAATCCATAGTTCCCTTTGTGCTTGTGAGTTAATTATTCTTAAATGTCTGTCAAATTTATCAAAAGTAGAGTGATGCTTTTTAAACTAGCAATTTGAAAAATTCAGGAAACAAATAATTCAAATAAAAAAGCCCAGATTATGTTGTATAATTCCAAATGTGATAGTGCAGGGTTAAGGACATATGAAACAATGTGACAATGATATCAGAAACCAGCTAGTTATTGTTCAATCGAGTAAAAGGCACACAACTGGAAATTATATATTCAATACATCAGTTTTAGTATTGTCATTAACATGTGAACTCACCCTACAGTATGGCTCTTTTTCTCTGATGGTTTTGGCATCAATCAGCTGAAGACCTGGTACATTGTTTTTTTGGCCGCGTTCGTACAGTGCCTTCAGACGGGGGATTTCTTGTCTTTCCACTGCTACTATAAGCTGAATTCAAACACACCAACAGAGTCTTTAAGATTTGATTAGTTCATTCAGATTTAAAAACAATAAATAAGTGATGTCACAGTAGGGCAGTGGTCTTTGGATGTGTGTGATTTTGGCCTCTTATCAAACCGTTTTCACTATTTTATGCTTAATTTACAGGTGCAGGGGCTCACCTGTGTTTATTCTCACCTTGCCACATTTCTTATAAGGGACACCTTTCTTCTGACAATACTGATATGTCAGCATGGATCCACGAACACAGAGCTGTGCTTTAAGGGAACCTGGAGTGTAATAAATCCCACTGTGGATCACACCACTGTTATGACCAGTCTGATGAACAGCTGTGAAGGACGGATATAAAAAAATATTAAATAAGTGTAGAACGGAAAAAAAATGATCTGGAACAAACACACTTACCAAGCTCCTTCTCTTTCTCCAGCAGGGTAAAGGTGAGGTTTGGATGCCTGAGGATCAGCTCCCTGGCGGAGGCCAGGCCAACAATCCCTCCACCAATAACAGCCACATCGAATGAACTACAGAAACACACATCATTATGAACTGATAGTATGTGTCCCATAAAGGACAGGTACGTCTGTAATTAACCACATCAACTTTAAATCACACACATCTTACAGCGGTCTACATGACATTTGACAGCAGACGTCTTTGAGATGTATTGCACACGGGCAAGTAGAATCTGCCAGATGTATGTCATGTAAAAATGAAGACATCAAAGAGACATGATGTGTGCTATCAGTGATTAATGGCTCAGTCTTGGTCTGGTGGTTAGAGAGTTGTAAGCCAAAGCTTGTGGGTTCCAATCCCAGTGCCAGCAGACAATGACTGAAGTGTCCTTGAGGAGGGCACCTTACCCCTGCAGTTTTAATTGGTCAATGCACAATAATTGTAAGACACTAAATAAAATAAAAGCGTCTGCCAAATGAATAAATGTAAATGTAAATGAATGGGTGACATTAAAATGTCACTGCATTTGGACTGTAAAGGCAGTTAAATGCAACCTTAATGTTATGCAAAGTTAGTTAAAGTTAGTTTTAAATCTATTTTTAATTATTTGTTTGTCTGACAATCAATAACTTATAGTTACAGTAAGTAAAGTGTCTGCTTGATCAAAGTCCTTCAACTTAAGTGTCACAGTACAGTGAACACGTCACGTGGACTGCATGTTTGCTACAAAAATTTACTTTTCATATATTAACTCTATGTAATATTTTAATGTAGATTAACTGTTACCAAGGTAACAAGTGCAGTGTGCTCACCCGGTGTGATGTGCAGCTCTGCATGCTGCAGACTTCAATCCCTGAGACAACAAACGCGCACACACGTGACCGGTACAAAGTGTTCGTATCATTTTTTCCACGGTAAGATTGGAACAGATTTAAGGGAGTGTGATCATAATGTTCCCACTGACAAGTTTCAGGTCAACGTCACAACAAGACGCACATTCCTCGAACTGTTTACGGTGGAGAGCGCGACCACAGTACATATGTACCAGCTACGAAGGCCACGCCTTCCAGTCAATCGGCCAATCAATAGAGTCCAACTGCGCTTACACTGCGCATGCGCCGATACGTCATTAACGGGGAAGAGTGCAGTAGATGTTTCAAA
Source organism: Triplophysa yarkandensis (assembly GCA_033220385.1). Lineage (NCBI taxonomy): Eukaryota > Metazoa > Chordata > Actinopteri > Cypriniformes > Nemacheilidae > Triplophysa > Triplophysa yarkandensis. The sequence goes on from CM065665.1 coordinate 4,007,988, forward strand.
TAGCTATTATAATGTTTTATTTATAATTGTTTAAATACATATTAATCTATTTTATACAATTTGTGACTTAAATTGATAGTTCATTTAAAAATATAAAATTATTCTAGTATTTACAACATTACGTGCAAAATATTAACGTATTGAAATGTGTTTTTATAAAAGTCAGCATAACAAGTTATTTTACGATGTCCGTCCCACATTAAAATAGATAAGAGAAAGTTCTTCCAAAGCGAAAACGCATTCAGAAAGCTTTTATATATCAGTGTCAACGGACACGCCCCCGACTCACACGCGATCCAATGAGAACCCGGGGCGGAGTGACGTATTCGGGTGAAAGATGCGCGTGCACGCAGAGAGGAAGCAAGATGTAAACAACACTTGAGTGGTCAAGAAGATATTTCACAGAACGTTACCGACCCAACGGAAGGTTTATATCCGCAAGCTGTTATAAATATAAACTCATTATATCACATATGTAATGTGACTGAGTGCAGATACATGTTGTCCTTAGATTCAAGTCTGTTAAGTCTTGTTGATCTTCTCACGTGGCTCTGTAGTTTTAAATCGTTTGTCTTCATATTTTACAGCAACAGCCATTTTGTGATTAAGTCAAGTTGTTATTTGTATAGAATGTGACTCTAGTCTCTCTTGTCTCTCACACCCACAGACATGACATTGTTTACCAGGTCAGCACCGAGGATTTCACCCACACTGCTGCCAGGGGGCAGGCGAGGGTTCTGGGGCTGGCTCAATGCTGTTTTTAACAAGTAATGCCCAGTAGATTTGTATAAATAGCCATTGTCTTGTTTATTGGATGCATTTTTATAATCTAATACAAATGAATACATATTATTACAGATTGTCACTTAAAGTTGTTTTTTATCATCTACTCCCCTCATTTCATAAACCTGCATGAGTTTTCAGAAGATATTCGGAAGAAAGTGCATAACCGAATCGCAGCGGCACCCATTCATTTCTATTGTATGGACACTACACCAATGCATTGGTGGCTCTTGGCAGCATTAGTCTATTTATTGTCTTTTGTGTTCTGTGAATTAAAGATTTACAGGTTTATAATGACAACAGGGTGAGGTGACGAGGACAGAATTTTCATGCTGAACTTTCACTTTAATACAAGTTCTTCGAATATATGTTTTGCTTATGCAGTTTTGTGCTTCAAGCTCATATATCTTATGTTTTTTCTCAAAAGGAGTGTTAAAAATACCATCTAGTAGGTCAGTTTAAAATGTTTTTTGTTTAACGTAATCATGTTGAGTTAATGGTATTTACTATGGATAATACATTTTTTTGTTTATATGCATTTACATTACATTTACATTTATTCATTCGGGATTTTAAGTATCACACAGCCAATTATCACTGAAGGGCAAACGGGGGTCATTCAGTCATTGTCTGCTGGCATTGGGATTAAATCCCACAACCATCTGCTTACAAGTTCAACTCTAATCACCATGCCATGAATGACATTGTTATATTAATGCTTTATATTTCTGTACTCTGATTGTTATAGAGTTGACTACGAGCGGATTAAAGCAGTTGGTCCTGATCGAGCGGCTGCAGAGTGGCTTCTAAGGTGTGGGGCAAAAGTTCGTTTCCGTGGTTTCGACCGATGGCAGCATGACTACAACGGACTCCCTACTGGGCCTCTGGGGCGTTACCGAATAGAAGCTATTGATGCGACAGAGTCCTGCATCATGTACCGTGGTTTCGATCACTTGGGTGAGTATTGGCTGCTTACAGGTCAATTGAGCACAGAAACCCTTTCTTTTGACCCAGTTACCTGTATATATCAGAATTAACTTTTAACCTATGACATTGCACATGCAATGTTAATGCTATTATCAGTAAATGGAGGTCAAACACCTGCTCTTACCATAAGCTCTCTTACTCCATTTGCTCCTGCAAAACACTCATACATTATTTATTACATTCGACCCCATGAGACGGCTAGGGAGAGGGAAAGTGTGCGATCAGTGCGTGAGACGATGAGACACCGTGTGGGTATCACAGGTGAGGATGAGACACTGTCTGTGTGTCACAGGTGAGGATGAGCAGTTCAGCTGTGGGAAAAAGTGACGTAAGACGAAAGGGCTATTTTACACTCTGATAGAAACAGCCTAGCGCTTTTTCCCACACATCCATTCTTGCTATACTGCGCACTACATCTTACACTCAACACTTCAACATACTGTGTACAAAAGCATCTGATAATATTCTGTCTTATGTGTGTTTTAGAGGGTCTAGAACATGTGGAGGAAATCATATTCAATAAGTGTATTTATATTGAAGACGCATGTCTGGAGCGATTGAGCCAAACAAAGACTTTGCAGAACAGCATGAAGAATATGTCTATAGTTTCTTGTGGCAATGTGACAGATAAAGGACTCATCGCTCTGTATCAACTCGGGTATGAGAACCGCACATGTCATTACATGTTTAAATAAATAGAACTTTCTTATGCAATACACAAAAGATGATATTTTGAATAATGTCTGTACCAGTTAACTGGCATTTATTTTGTGTCTATACAAAAGAAGTCTTCTTCCAATTTTCAGGAAGAACATTCTTGTGTTCTGCAGAAAATAGTTTATTTAACCTCCTTACCTTGTAATCTCTTTGAAATCTAACTGAATATTGACAAAGAATTGATAAATATAAGCAAATAATTAGGCCTTAACGAAATGAATGGAGAGTTTGTCAGTTTGACAACATGGTGAAAGCACTGAAACCTACCGCATTCATGTGTTAAGTTATAAAATAATTGATTGCAAATATTGTCTAACAGAGCTAGTAAAACATTACCCCTACTTACTTTGTTTATTAGAATTGAATAACAATCTAGAGGAAATTAAACTTTTTTTTAAAACAAGCTCATTAAGTAATAATTAAAGGCTTGTACTGCTTTCATTTTGGACATTTGAGCTGACAGAAGGTTTTGGTTAAAGTTAGCACACTGACACAGGTTAAAAACCCTAATGACTTCCCTGATTCTGTATATCATTGTTAGGAACTTGGAGGGGCTGTTTCTTAGTGATCTGCCAGGTGTGAAAGATAAAGATCAGACCGTGGACAGACTGCAAACCGCACTTCCAAAACTCACCATAGAACTGGATCTTGCTTAGCCAGTCACAGCTTTACTCCGAGTGCAGTCTGTTAATCACAGCCTTCTGAAACTGGCTATCCTGGCAACTGTGTCTAAGCAATAAAGCATCCAAGGGTTGGATGCAGAGAACAATATCAAGTTCCCACTGAATTAACTTTGATCATATATACCTTTTCCTGGACTGTTAATGAATGTTAAACTGCAGTTCTCAATAAAATTCTACATGAAGTTAAGTTTTTCCATCCTGCTTAATTTTGCACGTAGATGCTACAGAATCAAACATTGGGTGTATGTTGGAGAAAAGTCTTTAATGATTTAGTCTCAAAACAAAACAAAGCAGAAGGTCTATTCTGGTGAACAGAAAAACACATGTGAATCATGTCTCTGGAATTTGGCATTTGGTTGGTGCTAGTCAGTGGCCCTATAATTAGCACCAGTCATGAAACAAAAAATAATTAAGTCCACTAGGATATCATACTTTACACCAAAACACAATGTAAAAAGGCCCAGATGCGTTTTTGTCTGGAGGAGTTTTGGCTAATTTCAATATTCCTTCATCTGTCAATATGAGTACAGTAGTCTCAACACATAAAACCATTCTCAGGAGATTAGCTGCCAGGAATCATTGTAAATTAAAAGGAAAAGTTGACCCCCAAAAAAAACATTGTATTCTTTTGGGTTGATTCAAATCTGTGGTAACACTTTTGTTGTACATGTTACAACTATAGTATTAACCATGAATTATGCAGCTATTTTGAAGAATGCCATAACCAAACAGTCTTTGGACCCCATCCACGAACATAGTAGGAACAATTATTATAATTTCTTTGCTATGTTAACCACAAAGTGATATTGTTGAAGAACAAAAACTTCTGGGTTATTATGACTACAACTTTTATGTTTTCTACTATGGTGGTCAGTGGGGTCCAAGAACTGTTTGGCTACTAGCATTTGTCCAAATATCTTGCTCTGTGTTCAACCAAACATAGAAATGTATACAGATTTGGAACAACTTTAGTGAGTGATTCATGACGAAACTTTCATTATTGGAAGAACTATCCTTTTAAAGCGACATTTAAACCTCATAGTATTTGGAACCTGTATGACATTGCTCACATTGATTTTCATTGTATGAATACAAACAACATGAATTTTTAGGGGGGTGAAATATCCTTAAAAAAAGTTTTTGTCAGAGCTTGATTTGGTTTCTTGAAATCTCTATAGTGACACACTTCAAACATACAAAGGTTACACAAAGGTTAAAAAAGTTTCAACAGCGCAAACTCTTCTACAGCACTGATTTCTGTCTCTAAAAAACTATGAAACACAGCAAAACATTAAATTTTATGAACAGATTTGTTATTGCTGTTGTCCTTATTTACTTGAAATATCTTCTGCGAGTCTTTGCTTTGGCAGTGTGACGTCAATGTTCTATGGGCAGAGCAGAACCCTTTGTCTATCTCTCTCGCACACGCACGCGCACACACACACACGCACACACGCACACGCACACGCACACACACACACACACACACACACACACACACACACACACACACACACACACACACACACACACACACACACACACACACACACACATAAGCACGCACACACACACAAAACACATAAAACACATACACAGATTAGGTGAAAGTTCCCAGTCACTGTACATCATATGTTGGGCAGATGATAGTTGAATTTGCGCAGATTGTTGTATTTTTTGTTCTCCACTGCAGGAAAAACAGTACTGCTGGCCAACTGGGGCAGATACTACACAAACACATAAGAACAATTAAAATACTGTAATTCATTAAAGATTTCTGAGGTTTCACATAAGAGTATTTTCATGATAAGAAAACAGACCCCAGGCGGCAAGTGTCTGCGTGGCTGGCGATGGCGTCTCTTGCGGTCTGGTTCACGCGATACGCTTTCGTTCTCTTCTCTCAGGCTGTCAAAGTACTGCTGCTCCAGTAATTGCTCACAGGACAACCTCTCAGCTGGATCCATCTGCAGACAACCCTAAATGAGACAGAGATGTGTTCTGGTAAAGGGTAAAAAAAAGCATTGCTCATCTCTAGGATGTGTTTGTGTCACTGACCTTCATAAGGCTCAGTGCCTGGTATGAGATGTTTGGATATTTCTCTTCAAGAGGCTCCTATGACAAACACACATTATTTTTGAGTCTTATGTGTGGAAAGATAAGGTAAAGGTAAAGTTAATCCACCATTACGATTTGAAAATGTATGAATACTCAGCTCACCATCTCCTGTGGTTCAGGAACACAGACACCACTGAAGAACTGGTTAGTGCTGAACACCTGCTGATGTCTAGGAATCAACTCACCTGTGAACACAACAATGCACAAAAAGAATACATATTAAGCACAAACACACAAAAACTATGTTCATTACATTTATTTACATTCAAACAAAGAGGTTCGTTAAAAAAAAACTAGTTTCAAATCTGTCTGATCTTCTTTAGTCATCAGAACACAACAATAGATATTTATAAGAATCTAATCTAACAGCAAAGGCCCTAACTCACCTCTATTATCTGGACAAAAAACAACTGAGACATTTCTTGAAATATCTTCTTTTGCCATTTACAAGTTTTAAACATCACAAAGATGAATAAAAATGACATTTTTTTTGTCTAAACTGTGTCTTTAAGGTCCTTAGTATACAGTCTCTTACCCAGAGTTTTCCTGATCAGATAGAGTTGATCTACGTCAGATTGGCCCGGCCATAGGGGAGCGCCAGAGAGAAGCTCAGCAAACACGCAGCCCACTGCCCAGACATCCACTGGTGGACCGTACTGTGTGTCTCCCACCAGTAGTTCAGGAGCTCGGTACCACCGCGTTGCTACATAATCAGTGTAGTAATCACAAGGACCCGCTGCAATAAATACACATATTTGAAATGAGTGTACTGTCAGTGATGTACAGTTTTGAGTGTGTGGACAGTGTGTACGCACTGAGGATCCTGGCAAAGCCAAAGTCACAGAGTTTGATGACTTGATGTTTGGTGATGAGTATATTTTCAGGCTTCACATCTCTGTGGATACACTGAACACATATTTATAGAAATGATCACAATGAGAATTAAGTCTGTATGCCACATTTAAGACAGCCACAGGGTATACTGTCTTACAGATACTAGTTCTAATCTTGAATGTTAATAATGTCTGATAGAACACTGTACAATGTACTTTCTGTATCTGGTTGCATTTAATTACCTTTATTCCAAGAGACCCAAACAATGAGTTGTGAGTTTATTCATTATTGACCATTTTTTTTCGATTGATCACTTGTTTTAAATAACAGTTAAAATGGAATTCAATTTCGATTCTTACATTTTGTTTGTGGCAGAAGTTCACAGCTTGAAGTGTTTGCCAGATGATACTTTTAACCATGTGCTCTGGAACGCTGCGAGTGAACACACACATAAAAGAATTACAATGCAATTACAGCAACACAAACCTTATAATCAAATTTAACAATCCAGTCACTCTTCTCTTTCCACTCTGTCGGCCTCAACCACACACAAAAGCCCACAATAACCCTTTAAACGCTGTTGCAGTAGCTTTACAGAAATAAACAATACAAGTATGTGCATGTGTAAGGGAGATCTTTTTTATTTCTGGACTTATAAATCAATACTGCCAAAAAGCGAGAGAAGCTGAAAGAGTTAAATGTTGTGCACGATCTTGCTTTTAACAGCGCCTCACTCAAGTGGACCGCAGAGGGCAAATGTGTTCTGCTGTAAACATTCCAATAAAGACATAACTGAGCGTCATAGCAACAAAGACACAATATGTCCGTTAGTGTGACAAACACAAAGCAGTTTTATAGGCTTGTGTGTTCGTGTTCTCACCCTCGTGGGTATCGGTCCAGCTCATTGAGGACAGTGTGGTCACAGTACTCAAACACCAGGTGCAGTTTTCTCTTTCTTCGAAAGACCTCGAGCAGATTCACCAGGTTTGGATGTTTCAGTTGCTATACACAAATTGAAAACAAGTAATATTTTTTCACTACAAAATCGTTTCTTATTTTCTTTACAAACATGCATGGACTCATTTTGTTTACAAAATTCCAGATATGGGAACTTTGCAAACAGCATCTTGTGTTCCCCAAACACCTCTTATTTGATGACCTTGTTACCTGGAAATACTATAGAAACCTTAACATTTCATAACATTATTTTCTTTAAAAAATTATTAAAGTCACAAAACATTTTTTATGTCCTGGTTCAAGTTAAAGATATATCAATCACTTTGAGTTTATGGATGGTGTAAACATTTGTGTGTTTGCTTATAAATGCTGAAATTGACAGTTGCATGTCTTATCGTATCATAATAATCTACCTTAAAACACTCAATGACAAATCGTCTCAGCAACAGGTCACCCTTTAACCAACCAAGCTCAAAAGAATTAGATCCAACGTTTGTGATCCAGAATGCTTCCATTATTATGAAAAGAAAACCCCTTAGGGGAGGTGAAGGGAACACAAGAATATTCATCCATCCATTCATGCATAACAGAGTAAGATTAATTGGTAAGCTAATGTTGGCACACATGTCAGATCTTTAAAGGGCAAAAGAGCATTGCTACCAGCTCAAAGGAAAGAGTTGGCAAATCCTACAAAAGCTATACTTATTATAAAACGAAATAAAAATGTACAAATTATATCAACGTAAATTCAGATTAAGATTACAAGATCCAGACCTAAACCTTAATATTTTTCACCAGGAACATGTCTTTTCTTTTTAACTCCCAGAAAGCAGTGTTGTACCTTCAGCATGCGGATTTCTCTGAGTGCTATTTTCTTTATGATGGGATCGTCCTCAGACTCCACAAATTTCTTGATGGCTACAATCTGACCGGTGTCTCTGTTCCTGCACTTGAACACGACCCCATATGATCCCTCACCAATCTTACTGATCTTCTCATACTTCTCCATCTCTGTAATAACAGCAAAACATGGTTATGATTCTTTTGATACATCACCAAAATGTGACATGAGCTTTACTGACAGGAGAGACACCAACTTAGTTTCTTAGATTTTTATTTGCATCAGCAGGTCACTGGAGAACTGCAAAAAGACACTGTAAAAATATTTCATGTAGTTTAGTAAATATCACAAAAAATAAAGAGTTAAATCTATGTGATAAAAACAAAAACAAAACATTCAATCCATTTGTTCAGAGGAAAATATAAAACAAGGTAAAAACCAATGGCTAATTTCTGTAAAATTGAAAAAAAAATAAGTTGAAACAATGAAAAAATGCATTATTATATAAATTTATATTTGTCATTTACACAAATATTTTGGGTGAATCCTATAGAAATATTAAAGTTAATTAGATTTATATTCAATATTACTTTTTACACAAAATATAAACATTATATTTCTTAATTTCAAAGATTTGAAATTACAAATTTTTTATTGTAAATTGTTTCATATTAAACAGTTTTTTAGTATAGTGAACGAAAATGGATTTAAAATAAAATAAAAGAAATAAAGAGAGAAATATAAAATGAGGACATAAAAATGTAGAAATAAATCAATTTAATAATTATATAACAAATAATGATGATTAACAGAAAAGTAAAATTAGATTCAAGCAATTCTTTAAATTTTCTTCACAATTAAACGTAATGTATATTTATTTAAGAATTAACCGTATACTTTAACGATTTAAACAAGGGCCCTTTAACCACACAACTTAAGCTCTGTGTGATAATATTTCATATCAGTAACAGGAAGAAATAAATAAGATTTATAATGTTAAACCTACATGAGCAGTCACACTTCACTTACCTGGAAATGTCGCATCCAAACAGTCAAATATTTCAGTTCGAAAAACAAAATAAAACCGTAAACAAATCTAAAATTGTCAAAGAACTAAAAATTAATATAAATGTGTTTGTGTTGAGTGAAACTGACGGACGGATGTTGTTCGCGAGTCTTAAGAATGTGTTTGAGTTTGCATGGAGAAGGAAACACAGCTATTTACAAGCGACGGGTCGCCATGGTAACCGGATCCAGACTCCTCCTTCTGTGACGTGTTCAGTCTGAACACTTGCGCAGCAACAAACCTTAAAACAATCAGACGGGATCTGACCTGAGATCAGCAACATAAGTATAGAAAAACACTTTTTATGTATATATAGTAACAATAAAAATAAAAGAAAAAAGAGATAAATAAATTCAAAAGAAAAATAATGATTTAAAATAAAATGAAAAACAACAACGAATGCAGTAAAGGGACATTATTTCACAAAACTTCTCTATACAAAAACTTTAAATGCAGAACAAATTCAAGCAGTCTTCATAGCTTTCTTATTATACATATACATATATATGCTACTGTAATATATATATATATATATATATATATATATATATATATATTACAGTAGCAGTTTAAACAGATATCGCGAAACTTTATTTTAATTGCTGAAACCAAGAACATACAAAACAATATAAAATAAAGTATAATCATATAACACGTGAACATACAACATGAAAAAAGTATCGCTATTCTTCCTATCATAAACATGTGAGAAATATTTTATTATTGTTGGAAACGTGTTTAAACAAACTCCTAAGTATATCACACAAACATAAGTTTGTATACAAATTGTGAGATGTTTTCCATCTGCTGTTTTTAGATGGAGCTGTTGTAATTCCATTCTGGATTCATTCATATCTTACAGACATCTTCTAGAGGTCTATTAGACATCTCACAGAAGACATCTCAGAGACTTATTTAAGATGAGCAAACAATCTAACAGAAGTCTGGCAGATAAAATGTATTTGTTAATCATGGGGCTGTGCATTTATTACAGAACTAAACACAGATTTGACCCCTTATTGAAGATTTCATGCAAAAAACCTCTTTATTTTATTACCTTGTTACCTGAAAATACTACAGAAACTTAAACATTTCTTAACTTCTTTCTTTTAAAAATGACCCCAAAACATTTTTATTTCCAGGTTCAAATGAAAGATACATAAATCATATTGAGCTTAGTTTGTGTAAACATTTGTGTGTTCTTAAAATGAAAGTTGCCTGTCTTATCGGATCATAAAAATCTGCCTTAAATACACACATTACAAATGTATCCCACATCTCCAACAGCAATAGGTCAACAGGATATGACATCTAACAGCAGACATCTCAGAGACGTATTTAAGATGAGCAAACAATGTCTAGCAGAAGTCTGGCAGATGTATGTGTACTGTCATGGAGCTGTGCATTTACTCCCAAACAGATTTGAGCCCTTTTTTAACATTTAATGCAAAAAAGTGGTAAATAAAGTAATATACATTATATTATATTATACAAACACACAAAGCATTCCATACTGTTAACAACTTCCTTTATTACAAAAGCTGCACACATTAAAACTAAAGCAACGGAAATACTTGACGTCACAGTAACCTCGCATCTCCCATGCTTTGTCATTTTTAAATACAAAAAGAATGTACAAAAGTGCTTACATGGTGCAAGTATTGATTTAAAGTTAAAAAGAGATAACTGATATTCTAAAATATTACTTAGCTTAAGAAAGAAATAAAAGATTAACAAAAAAGAAAATGACCTGCAACAGAAATATATTCACCCAGTAACATGAGGGCGAGACGCATCACTCACATGACTCAGCTGAATAAATAACACTCACTCAATCTCCCAAAATCTCCCCAAATGGCAAATATACAAACCTGCCTTCTTAAATTCCCACAACCTCAAACTTTATAGAAGCTCAATTTAGTTCTTTTATAATAAAACCGTTCCCTCATATGGCACTTGTGGAGCGGCAAAACAATGTGCCCAGTGCCGCCCGCATCTTTGCACCAGTTTGTTATATTATTTGTTAAATATTTAAAATGATTATAGGGTTAAAAATAGATGCATTTAAAGCAGAGAACTATTGGTTGAAGTTCTGGCAATTACTTGATTTACAGAAATATAACCGGCGGCTATAGAACTGCATGAGGTTTGATTCTGAATGGCCTGCTGAGGTTGAGTCAAAGGGGTCTGGTGTAAGACAGACATAGGAATAAGGCTGCGGGTGAGATTTAGCACTGAATACAGTCTGCTCATCAGCTCAGCTGTGGTTGTCCAGCACATGGGTGCCGTTCCAAGTTAATGCACCGTGTACTGCCATGGCTCCAGGAACAGCGTGTCCAAACACCTGGCAGCGGAGCTAATAACTGTTCTCATGCCCAGCCAGGATGTAGAGGTTACTGAAAGCTGTAGGGTTACCTGTCGGCCTGCTCTCAAGCACAACCACCCTTTAAACAGATGCCAAAAACAAACATTAATACACTTATACTCTTATAAGAACAAACATCATATGAATAATATACAGGAGACAAGTGTACAAAAGAGTGAAATGGGGGTGGAGAAAGAAGATGAGGGGTTGCGTGAGGTTGGTGCCAGCGTTGAGTGGCTCATGTCCTTGTGGCAGGTGACGGATGAAATTACAGCGCACTGGCATGGCAATGCTCGTGTAAATAAAATATGGAGATCAGGTAGGGAGAGTGAAAGAGGCAGGTAGCATGTTCGACCAAGGGTCTTGGGTTGGTACAGTTGTTTTATGTATTGTGGTGTCAATGATCAATTTCTTGGACAGTTTAAATACATTTTAACTAGGAATACATCTAAGGATTGATTTGGTCACTTACTTAAAGACTTCAGTAATTTTGAATTTTTGCTGGGATGATTTCAAAATAATATTAAAAATGTTTATTGTATTTCCCTCCTACATGACAGAAAGCTTGGGTAACTCAAATACACCCAACCTCCGAACTGCAGTGCTTCCCCTCACTATAGAAACAATCCAGACGGGAACACCACATTCTCTCAATTGGCTTTTTTTCCATTCCTGTGTCTCTATTTTTGTCAACTGCATGTGTGATGGAGAGTTTTAGGGAAGGTCACAAAGGTGAAGTAATACGTTTCTAGGTGATAAAGAAACAGGACAAAAAAGGTTAGAGAGAGAAAATGATGTATCTGGTTCTAACCTGTCTGATCCCAGGAGTCTGAACACTCTACTCGGATCCGAAATCTCCTGTGTCACCTGCGGACGAGTGGAAATATTCTCTAGTAAACAATTGTTCATCTCCAGAAATAGTAGCATTGATGAAAATGAAAATAAGACACAATAACAGCCCTTATCCCACTATTGAACACCTGCAACTACTACTTTTGCAACTAAGCAACACATTCCTTATTTACCAATCAGTACTTTTAATGGAGGTGTGTGGAATGTTCAGAGGGGTTTGAAATACCATACATAATAAATCATTATGTTTATTACTTATTGTACATCTATATCTTTATACACCGCAAGCCCTCATGGAATTTGGCATGTTGCACTACCATGTTTCCTATGGATGACTGAAAGGTTGGTTGTAATTCTGATCTTCACAGCTACCTGACGCTATAAATTCCACACTGCAGGTTTACAAAGTATTTTTTTCTATTCTTTGTCACACCCATTTAGTCATGAATGGTATCAAAGTACATACTGTACACAGTGATAAACAACTATCAACTAACTTATGCTTTCTTATTTGTTTGCTTATTTCTTACATGAGAATGAAAAATGTATGGATTTGCATAAGAATAAGGAGAAGGATGTGCCCTGGCAGGTCAAGGAAAGCAGATTAGTTTTTCCATAGTTGCCAAGCAGCATCGTAAGTCTGCATTACTATACAAAAGATCTCCTGCATACTTGGAAGGCAACACCCACCAAATCAAACTAGCATCTAACCACATCCATCTTTATCCTTTGGCCATTGACCCATTATTGCTAAATTTTTTTAATGTTTCACGAAGCAGAAAGACAGGTGAACCACCTGGGATTTAGGGTAAAGTCTCAAATCTTACCCTAACCAAACATGCATATATGCTTATGCATGCCCGCACACACACTCAATCTTGTGCCCTTTAAAGTGTTGTCAAATAGAAGAAAAACTGCTAAATTATTTAATTCATTACTCTCTGGCCTACTGGAGCTTTTCTGATTGTACATGAATTTTACATCATCCATCACACCCTGTCATCTTAACATACACTTGCTTTCGGTCCTCTACACACACACACTATCATGTATCATAAAGACAAAGTGCTTAACCTCCAAGAGACCTTTGACATTTAATTGTTACACGCTGTGCAGCCAAGAAGCATGAAACTAAATCACACATCATTTAAAAATAGACATATACTATGTTTGTGCATGCATGCATACATCTAGATTCAAACTTTTACAGTAATAGGCTTACGTTCCTATGTTAAATCAAGTAAGGTGTGTGTTTCAATTGACAACCACTGTTGCAGATGGAAACAACTTGGAAACCTTTGTCCAAGAAGCGACATCAAGTTGCATTAGTATGGGTTTACCTCATTGGACTTGAAGTTTTTCCCCTGCATCCCATGTTTCCAGAAGGCCAAAACACTGTCCTGCAGACACACTAAAACACACAAACAGAATCATTAACACACACAAGCTACGCGAAAGTGTTGACCAAAATCTGGATCAGAACAGAATCTCTCACCTACAGAGTCCACGCAGAAATCAAAGCTCAGCTCAGACGCCAGCTTCTTATTAGATTTCAGCTTACCATGCAAGTTCACTATTTTTACATTCTCTACACATACAAACACACACATACACAAGATCACAATATTACATCACAACATCTTAAATAAATGTAGTCTTGTTAAATTCATTGCAAAACATTTGTTTTCTTATCTCAAATAGATGATGTCACTCACTGTCAAGGCACACAAGAACGGTGTCTCGCTCTAACTGCGTCACATGGATCGCGTCAACCTGGTTACCACCTACACAGGTGTACAAACAAACCTCAGAAGATTGTAAAGTGCAGAGAAGGAGAAACAATGTAAAAGTGTGTAAACATTCGCACCTGAGCTGATCTCAGTGAACCAGGAGGAGCAGGAGTTAAGGTTGATAGTCTGGAAGCGAACGACCTGGCCTGGCTCTGCGCCCTGACTGACCGCCACACACACCAGAGGATACTCCTGCTCCGGGATCACCAGCATCTCAAACACACGCAGAGGACTCGGCAACGGGAAATCAAAGTGCTGTGAGAGAGTGACGTAAAAGCTTTATAATGTAAAATGCTCTACCGGTATATGCTGTCGGAATTAAACATTTGGTCAACAATGACCATGTGCGTTTGTGTCTAACCTTTATAAGCATGAATCTCTGCATGGGTTCGTACCACTGCAACAACACAATCCCAGACTGCAAAGCACCACAGAGATACTTATGACCTGTATAGGGATTCCGGACTGAGGGAGAGAAAACAGGGGTGTTAAAAAGACTGAATGTGAGCATGTCTTTGGTTACCGGAGTGTGTATAAAAACTTTACCAATGCAACACTTATGGCAGCCCTTGGTGTCTGGAATTTTGGTGGTGAGAGCAAATCTCCTGTGAAATATATGTAGATATAATCTTAATACGTCATTGTATTTGGTTATCAACATTCTTAAAAACATCTTCTGTGTATGAACCTGGGCAGTATCTTGTCTGGAAACCTGTGGGTGTGGAACTGAGTGGCCAGTCCTGGTTTCCTGAGCTGTTCAAACAGCCCGATTAAATTGTGGGAATACAGCTGAAACGTCTTGCCTTCAAACCAAAGAAAACACTCACTTTAAACATACTACGGATGCAGGATATAACAAGTATGATAGAGTGTGTCATTTGTGCTGATGAAAATGGAAAATGATGCCCTGCACCAATCATTCTCTGCAAGAGATCTGAAAGATTGAGGCCAAAGTGATGGTGTGACATTGGCATGGGCATGTATGCTGAAAACAGAGGATTTACCTTCTGATTAGGATGATTTAGACGTTAGAGCAGCAAGCAGTAAAATCAGCCAAGAACAGGGAAAGAAAGACAGAGGGATGATGTGGGCAATGCTTAGATTCTCAGTAACAGAAAGACAGAAGTAAGCCTGATCAGATTTTAAGGGACGGTTCACACAAAAACTAAATTCAGTTAACATTTATTTAAATTTTGTTCCAAATCACTCAAATTGAAAACAAAATAATATTTGCATTCTCCGGAATAAGTTTATTATGACACAAAATTCATTTTTGGTGAACTATCAAACCAGAGTGAGTTGTTCACACATGACTCTTACTCACCAGATAGTGACATCAAATTATTATTGATTATGTAGAGCCAGGTGCATCGCCTTGGAAACAACTGAAACACATCAACATGTAATGAGTTCATGGACCTTGTGGGTTTTGGACAAAAGTGAAAGGTACTAAAACTAAAACTTCAGGTGCACCTGCTCCATGGTGGCTTCATGTAGCTCATTCAGGTTGAGAGTGTAGATGCCATCCTCCGTGCCAAATATCAGATACTGATCTACAATACACAAACACAACCTGCATTTAAACTACATTTACTTTGAGAGGCATGGATATATTGAGATATGGTACCAGCACAAGTGAGAATTCATTAAATAAAGCAACAAAGACAAAAATATATAGACCCCAATGTAGGGTTGCACAATTATTCTTTTTTTTATTTGGGATTACAATTAGGGGTAAAATAATTATAAAATAGTTAAAAGGCTCAAATACTGCTGTCCATCTGCGATTGTAAAATTTGTAAATATGTAAATGTATGTGTCCTTAAAATATTTGCATTGTTTTTTTACTTTTTTTACTTTAACAAAAATAGCTACCATAAGTAACTAAACTTTACCTTTAGTATCTGGGTGAATCCATGAAGTGGCACAGTTAATTTTAAGAGGGCAACCATCGAACACCTTTGAGAAACAAGCCCCCATCTACAGGCACACAAAGACGTCAAAATATCAGTTTGATCAATTGACTCAAACCAGAGCTTGAACTTGAAATGAGAAATATTAACATGCAAATAGACTGTGTGATGTCACTTACCAAGACTTTAGGTGTGGGTGGCAGACCGTTTATAGCTGGTTTCTATAAAAAAGGTTATGCAACATTTAAGAACCATGAATATGAAATATACCCTGCAGTCAGACAACTATTTGAAGGAAAAACACACTAACAGGGAAATCTTTTCTCTCTTTCTTCTGGGGTCGACTCGGAGTTGATTTTGAGACATCTCCATTCACGCTTCCATCTGAATCATCTTCTGCAGAGAAAATATTTTCTAAGAATGTTTATAATATTAAGTTACCCTATATACAGCTCTTAAATGCTCCGTTCTAACTGGACAATGACTTTTTTTGGCCTTTTGTAGAAAATCATCATTTTGAACATCTTCTTGGCATCAAGCTTCTAAAGGCTAAATTAATTCTGTAAAATTGCCCACTACATCTACAAACATTGGATTCTATTTTCGTTTTAGAAAAGAATACACTATGAACTGTGGGTTTTACCATTGTCGGCATTGTGTAAGAGAAGGCCCGGGCTGCTGATGCTCACAGACATGTAATCGGACTGGATGTGATCAGAGTTATTTCCTCTCTCCGGTGTGCTCTGTCTGCGAGTCACTGGTGCTGGCCCGTTATCTGAACCTGGGAACCTTCGCACCGTGTGTAAGCCGTCGCTCAAACAATACTCTTCAGATACACTACTGGGCCGTGTGTGTTGGGGCTGCTGAGACAAGAAAGAGCTTTAAAATGTGACATTGTAACCAAAGCGTTCATTTAGATCAATCAATCAATCAATCAATCAATCAATCTTTTATGAACACACACTTAAAAGTTACCTTAGGAGGAAGAGGTGGAGGAGCTCCCCGTTTAAGAGTCGATCTGAGCAGAGAAAAAGATTGAGGTCAAAATTGCATTTACCTTCCAATATTGGCCGGTAATACATCTTAAAGTGACAGTGGTACTTACATATCAACTTCCTCAAAAGCATCTTCAAGTGGAGCCATGTGTCCCCTTAGGTAACAAAAAGAGAGAACAGAAAAACAGAACTATGAAATCACAATGATGTGTTTTTTGGGTTGCTCTATTTGCTTTGCATCAACACCCAAAACCTCAGCTTGCTGCAAGATAAAATACTTTGCTGATTTCAACCTTGAAGTCAGGAAAAGCCTGTGACAGCGCAACATCTTTGTCACTTTCCAATGTTCTTGGAAACGTTCTGTCGCACCTGGTAATAACACACTGCAGGCTATGTACAGTTTCAATGTCATAACACCTATGGCTCACATCAAACACACATTACCGTAAAAACAATTCCTCTTCAACGCTCTTCAGAAGACTCCTTAAGCAGAGGAGTGCACAAGGGGAAAGACGGAAAGAGAGAAAACAACAGAACAAAACCGAAGGGCAGTGCTCACGTAACATTTTGTGACACTCAGGCAAAAGAAACAGGAAGTGCTTAGACATAACATTGATCGTGGCTATTCAGGAAAGTAATTAATGGAGGTGTTTTCATGCAGTCGTCAGATTAAAAGATCATTACAATGATGTAAAAAGAGATACCTGGAGGTGATGGGTCCTTCTGCACATGGACTCCAGGGGGATGAGAAATTATTTTCTTTAGTCACATCCTACAAAAGGACAGCAAGTATTGTAACTTTAAGTACATTTACAGTGCTCTAGATTACGACCAATTTACATTATTTCCAAGTTTTTATACAGTATTTCAGTTGTGCGCACATGTTAAATACACAAGTATATACATATGAAAATATACCTAAGCAGCATAAATCAATAATATGCCAACCGTCTCTATACGGCATTAACCTTACAGTATGGAAAATCTGTGAAAATGTTAATCTTACAATGAAAACACTTTTTTTTTACCAAAGGTTTTAACCATTGCAAACATTGCATCATCTGTTTGTATAAATCCCTGTGTAAGATTTTATGCTCAGTGCATGGTTCATAGTCAAGTAATGGCTATTTTCAGAATTGTCATATCTGTAGCGCTACATTTTGCTTATAAATGGATGCATGAAAACTAAAATATCTTTATTATTTTATGTTCAATGAGGAGAATTTTTTTCTCCACTTATTGGATATTATAGCTTCTGGTTTCTCATTTTTATTCACATAATTCTTAGAAGTGAAGAAGAAGCAGTGTCTTTTTTTTTGGTGACATAAATGAAAAAGTTTTCATTAACCGTTTTAATTAGAAAACTCGCCCATAGATTTAATATTTTTATTATGTATAAACAGGGATTTGTATAATATGAACAGTTGGTTGAGCACCTAAAAAAACGTTTGTCACACCACTGCAAAAAATCGTCTAGATTTAGTCAAAAAATGAGCCAAGTAAAAATTAGTTTAGCCCTGATTTAACATTATCTGATATTGTTGGACAATGATATTCTTTCTCACCATCTCAGTACTTGCTTCCGTCTCCTTCATCATGGGAGGCTCAAACTTTAACTTGTCAACTAAAAAGGGAAGAATAAAGAATCTAAATAAATATCACATATCAAACTCAACCAACATTTATCTCTCAAATCATCTTAATATACATCTTATTATTCCAAACTTTTATGAGTCTTTTTCTTCACCAGAACACAAGAGAAGATATTTTAATGAATGTTTACTGGCGACCATTCACTTACACTGGTTCTGTTTCCATAAGATAGAAGCAAATGTGTGCCACAGCTGATTGGTTACCAACTTTGTTCAAAATATCTTCTTTTTGTTCCACCAAACAAAAAGTTTGAAATGATCGTCACAATGTTTTGAATTAAATCTCCTACATGTATTGTCATGCTTATTCCACAGGGGGGCTCAAGTTGTACATTCCTATGTTAGTTCAAAGTTCCAGGAAACTCTTTGTCACAGAAATGCAGAGAGAGTCACATATCTTGAACATGTGTGGTTAACACATCTGAAAAGCACAATAGTGTAATGCTACGATAGGTCTCTGTGTTTTTTTGGCCTATGAGCAGAGACAACAACATGCATGGGAATACCTGCAATGCTGTTAAAAAAAGCAAATCTGAGCTAATTCCCCAGAACTGTAATCTATATAAGCCATGGTCTTCAAAAATATAAAATATTTTTTAATAAATATTATATTAACACTTTTAAATACCCCTATTATAATCACTTTTAAATAATAGCAGTGAATGAGTCGGTGTCCTTGCATTTGACTAACACTATATGTACACAGGGAAAACACACATTATCATCTGACAGACACTTGTGCAGATCAGTTTCACATATGTGTAACCAGAGACCAGTGTGTTTTCAGAACAACACTCATCACCGTTATCATTACGTAGGCGTGGGATTGACAGGTACACGTACAGTTGATCTGTGACTGGGTTTTCTCAGCACGGGAGCTCCTGCTGTGAGTCGAGCGGATGGTGTGGCGCTCCGCCAGCGGCTGCAGAGCAAAAAGATAGAAAACAGTCATGATCAATTATACCACATTCACACTGTCTTCAACATGCTTCCTTGCTTAGACCAATGAGATGTCTGGAGAAAATATATTTGGATGAACAAATTTGTTTTGACAAAACAATGTGTTAAATGGAAAACCTTATATCTGCAAACAATGGTTTTCTAAGACAAACCCATCATCACTTTTACCATAACCAATACACACACTTGAACTCTTGTACAATTATAGACATGCAACACAAAGGTCATGTGCATTACCTCTAGGTCATCTTCATCTCCTTGGTTGTAGTGAGATTGATGATTATCTGGGTTGTTCATCTTATCAAGAAGCTCGAGAGCTAACCGCCGAGTCAAACCTGTCTGAGCTACAAACATGTGCTGCAAACACAAACACACAACCGAGTTGGTTTGTGAAGATGAGGCTTGTGATGTGTGCTAATGTTTCACACATAACACTGACCACAAAATGAGTTGAATTAAAAGCGAAGACATTTTATGTACAATGATAATAAAAATAACAAGAACATTTCTACCATGAGAAGTTTCTCAGCAGTTGGTCTCTTCTTCGGGTTCTTTGTGAGAGCAATTTTCACAAAGTTATGGAACGCGGTAGACCTGGGAGAGACAGAAAGAGAGATTCATCTATTTGTTCTCCAAAGCGTAAATATGACAAAATCCACATAAAACGGGCCGGAAATACCCACCATTTATTCTTGTCCTTTAACTTGGGTGGCTGAAAGTTGCTTTTAGACATCAGAAACAAAGCCCTGCAAATACAAAAGGAGATTTTAATTTTGTGCTTGTAGTTCGGTGACCGCCTAGAAAACCAAACACAACCTCACAAATCATGTAAGTAAAGTTTGTGTCACCTCATGGGATGCAGGTCAAACATGGGAGGCTGAAGCTCAGCCAGTTCTATGGACGTGATTCCAACAGCCCAGATATCACACAGTTGATTATAACCCCCGTTCTTCTCTACTGCTGCCACCTCTGGAGCCATCCTACATTAAAACCACACCAAAAACCATAATTAAATAAATGTAAAAAGTGTGGATAAAATTATGAGTAAACTTAAATAATGCTTCTTATTAAAGACAGTTTAGTTTCAATTTAGCCTCATTACTTGGAGATCACATGTACTTTGCACTCGTCTTTCCTCATCCAGTCAACTGCGTGTTGGCAGATACCGACTATAAGCTGATGTTTCCCATCCCAGAAATCCAGAGGGAAGCATTTAGTGTTGAACATGCTATTTATTGGTTTTGAATGTTTGGTTGGTAATCATTTTACTGTCTGAAATCCATCAAAATTCGCATTCATGTTTTTTTTACGGTAGTTTGTCAATTTAAGGTCTAGATTATGATATGCTATCCACTTTTTTAAACTTTTTTTAAGAAACAGAACACTGCGATTGTCTATCTTTTCTAGGTTTTCACTTCAGTCTTCTAAGTAACACTCAAAAATATTTTAGTGCCTTTCAATAATCAAAGACCCCCACATCACAACACAACACACAGACAGACATGAGTAAGATCTAAAATATTCACACGCAGCACGGCATACCAGTAAGGTGTCCCGATAAATGATTTTCTCTTAGCCATGGTGGCTGTAATTTTAGCAGCCACTCCAAAGTCCGCTGCAAGAACGGGTAAAAAAGATAGTCATGAATTAATATTCAGAACCATGCAACAACAGTGGATTTACAGAGTAGATCTCTTACCTAATTTGACATCACCATTATCTGTGAGCAGAATATTCGCCCCCTATGGTACAAAAGGAAGAGAGTTATTTAATGTGTGCATTACACACATTGATCAGCAATTGCTTGATTTATTGGCCTGTGGCCTCATTACCTTAATGTCTCTGTGCATCTTCCCTTTGGTGTGCAGATATTGCAAACCCTAAACAAGCGACAAACACTCTTATTGAATTGAAAATATACATATATTATGTAACATAAAAAATGTAAGAATGTACGAATGGCATCGTGTGTATAACCTGTAAAGTCTCTCTGGACACATAAGCAATCTGAAGTTCAGAGAGAGGCCCTGTAACTACACAAGCATACAAACAGTGCTGTAAAGGTAAAAACTAAATAAGCATTTTAAACATACACGCACACACACAGTGGATTTACCATGATAAATGTCCTGTAATGATCCACCGCCGCAGTATTCCATACAAATCCATAACTTCTCACGGCTAAAGAGATAAGAAAGAGACATGTTGAGAGATATTATTTTAAAGATACAAGTCTACTAAGGAATTTTTAAAATATAGCTATGTTGTTTATTACTATTAGTATAATTTTTTGACTAAAGTGATCAAATACTTATTCAACACAATAATTTACAAATTAATTGTTAAAAAATCATACAGTGTGAATTCTGGATTTGTTTCTTTAGATTCTGTCTCTCATAGTGGAAGTTCACCTATACTGAAAATTCTAGACCCCTCCATGATTTCTAAGTAGGAGAATCACAGGGTGATCAAATACTTATTGACTTCACCGTGTTATATATATATATATATATATATATATATATATATATATATATATATAATGTATTTGACTTTAACTTTAAATATAGTAAGTAATAGTCTTAAAGGAATAGTTGAAATGAATACAAGTAAAAAATGTCATCATTTGGTTACCCTCTAGTTGTTTCAAACCTGTATACATTTCTTTGTTGTGCCAAACACACATGGGAAATTGTAAGAATCCCATTTTGGAACTCCATTTACGTTTATAGTAGTCTTTAATCTTACTATGGATAGTAAATAAATGATGACATTTCTTTTCCTATCGGTGATTTGTGTGTTTATGCTTATGTTACCAGAGGTAGCTGCCAAAGTAGGCCACAATGTTGTTATGGGTACACTCCTTAACCATAAAGATCTCTTGCTGGATGATGGAAAAATCATCACCTGTGAAAAAAAGAGAAGGTCAGATTTTTATCATTACTAGCTGATGCAATGAAAAATAAAAGGGTGCAAGAGTGTTGATGCACAGAGATGGAAATGTTTGGAAGATGAATGCTTCAAGTTGTGCCTTTCATAAACGGGCCATTGGCTAAACTTCCTGCAAAATTTCCGAACGCTATAACACCTATAAACAATTCCTATACATTATTCTAAACCAAACCGTCTCAAGTCATTCAATTGTGAAAATTGTGCAATGCAATAGTTTGCCAAGAAACAGCATTGCTTGGCATCTGATCTACAAAAGAAGAGTCATAAATAAATGTATCAGCCAAACTCATAAATCCGGAGTGAAACCTCTTTGCAATCCTCTTTCAGTGCAATAACTCACATGATACTCTTATATTTTAACAGCCCCTATTCCCTGTGTGAGTAAATAACCACTTCATACACATGATATGTTTATGACTATGACATGTAGTGAATATACTAAACTCAACAGATGGCATTGTTTTCCGTTACATAAGGAAAGATTTGTTATTGTCATTGTTTGTGTTTAACCAAAGAAAGGAAACAATACACATCTAAGATGATAAAAGGGAAAGGAAATATGCAAGTTTTTTATTTGAAAACAATGTGCATGTGTGCTGTAAAACCTCAACTATGATATTCTATGTTTACTGTAGCCACTTCTCTATTCCTGTACACACCTTTAAAAAAAGAAACTCACAAACCGAACACAACACCTCTGTTTCACACGGGCTGGCTTTGTTTCACACATTGATGTAATTGCGACAGAAGAGACAACATTCACAACCCTCGCATCAGCTTAGACCAGGCAAAGTTTTGCATTTCAAAATTTTGGATACATATTTATTCCCTGGGACATCTCCAACACCACTTTGTGTCTATAATGTGTGTATGTGAGAAAACCAGACAAACGAGCCTACCCAAGTTGACCACTTCCTCTTCACTTAAAACGAACAGGCCATAACCAAAAGCATGTGTCTGTAAGAGAATGTAAGGATGTCTTTTGGTGTGTGTGAGCAGCGAGGTATCTGTCTGAATTTTTGCTGCTTCCAACAACAATGATGCATTTCTCAATAAACAAGCTGATACTGTATCATTAACTTACACTTAACAAAAATAAATATACAATAGTTCATTGGCTGCCATTGATCTGGAGAACTCATAATTCAACCTTATACGATTTTCACATGAACACATCACCATGAAGCCAATTGAACACATTAACAGACATGAGCTGCATGACACAGTCAAGATATGAGCCAGTATCATAGTGGTTTTCAAAGTGAACATTACTTTCACACATTTTCTTTTCAGTCATGTAATGACATGCCGGCCACACATCTCAAAGGCTTACAACAACCCGTAATTACACCATGTTGTGTGTGGGTTGCCTTCAAGGCAGACAAACCTACTAATCCATCTTGATTCTAATGTTTTACAAACTATCTGTTGTAATATTTGAACATAACTTGTTAGCAAAAACTACTGTTATCCACAACAAACAAATGCCTTGTTCTGTATCTGCACTGGACGTGACCAATAACGTGATAAACCAAGGCTGTCTACAGTGAAAGCTCAACATCAAATAACTAGCCAAAACCAATCCAAAGCCACGATTAAAACAAGTGAATATTGTGTATTTTCAAAGTTACACATAACTTTAGAACGGCTGTAAATGTTTGTTTTTGGCAAACACTTTATCTAAAGTTTATCTACTTTATAATGCATTAGGGTTGACCAGCTCATTCAATACATCATGAATTGATTTAGTCGTATGGGGTTAAATTAGGTTTAAGAATTAAATTAAAAGTTATAACTCCTTAATGAATTACTCACCCCCAAGTTTTTGCAATTCCGCATTCAATTATTTGTTTCGTCTAAAATAAAATTCAATTTCTGAAAGAATGCTTGCAACTGAGCATTCTGGAGCACATTGATTAACCATAGTTGAAAATATGTTGTATTTTTTGCTTTGTTGAAGATACACAAGGGAACCTTTCACAACTTCTTTTCTACTATGGTAGTTAATGATTCCCCGGAAATCTCACATTCTTCCAAATACCTATGTTTATGTTTTTACAGATTTAGACCAACATGATGGTGATTCATTTATGACAGGATTTTGCAGTTTTGTGTGAAGTATCCTTGAATGTTTGAAAAATCCTGTACTTGAAAGCGGTTATGTCATTATAAAATGTGTAACCCTAAAATGAGAAAAACTGCCAGGTTAATGAACTCCTAGACAGAAAAAAAGATTTGCATGGACTATCCACAGTTATTGAATCAGCAGAGTTCATGGACTTTATGGAGATGAATATTCCTTGCATTCTATGAATGATGATTATGATCAATGATGTCTTAAAAGTTCAATGTGAAACGTCATCTATTTGTTATCACTAAATATGCTATATGTAGATAAACATAGACAGAACATAAAAAAATAAATCTATATCTTAGCTTGTTTTTCCATTATTTGTTGTCTGAACAGAAAAGAAAACATGATTAATGACCGTTTTTTGCGTTTTCTGATCATGCACTCAGAATAAAAATAGAAATCATTTATGCAATCATTTATAAATCTCATAAACTTATATTTTATTCACAATAGAATATATATATCATATCAAACGTTGAAAGTAAGACATTCGAAATATCATGCCTCATTTTTTTTAAATAATGTCTAATTTCGGATTCCATGAAAGCTACAGATTCCAAAAAAGTCGGGACGGGTAGAAATAAGATGCCGAAAAAGTTAAATGTACATATATTGACAGCTGGAGGACCAATTCGCAACTTAAGTCGATTGGCACCATGATTTGATATAAAAAAGATCCTCCCAGAGTGATAGTGTCTCTCAGAAGTCAAGATGTGAAGAGGATCATAACTACCACAATGCTGCAGCGAAAAATAGTGGAGCAATATCAGAAAAGAGATTCTTTGAGAAAAATTTAAAAAAGTTGAAGTTATCATCATCTACAGTGCACAATAACATGCAAAGAAGGGTCTCGGCCAGAAAACCATACTGGATGCCCGTGATCTTCATGCCCTCAGACAGCACTACACTACATACAGGAATGCTACTGTAATGCAAATCACAACATGGGCTCAGGAATACTTCCAAAAAACATTGGTGAACACAATCCACCATGCCCATTCTTGTTGCCGGTTAAAACTTTATAGGTCAAAAAAGAAACCAGTTCTAAACACAATCCAGAACCGCAGGCGATTTCTCTTGGCCAAGGCTCATTTAAAATAGACTGTTGCTGAGTGGAAAACTGTTCTATGGTGAGACGAATCATAATGGTTCTATGGTCAGACAAATCAAAATTTGAAGTTCTTTTTGAAAAACTGGGACGCCATGTCATCTGGACTTAAGAGGACAAGGACAAACCAAGTTGTTATCAGAGCTCAGTTCAGAAGCCTGCATCTCTGATGATATGGTGTTGCATGAGTGCATGTGGCATGGGCAGCTTACACATCTGGAAAGGCCCCATCAATGCAGAAAGGTATATCAAAGTTCTAGAACAACATATGCTTCCATCCAGACGTTGTCTTCTTCAGATAAGACCTTGCCTTTTCCAACATGACAATGCCAAACCAGATACTGCATTAATTACAACTTGGCTGCATAGAAGAAGGATCTGGACTTTGGATTGGCCATCCTGCAGTCCAGTTCTTTTACCCATAGAAAACATTCGGCGCATCATAAAGAGGAATATGCGACAAAGAAGACCTATGACAGATGAGCCACTAGAAGCCTGTGTTAGACAAGAATGGGACAACATTCTTATTACTAAACTTGAGCAACTTGTCTCCTCAGTCCCCAGATGTTTAAAGACTGTTATAAAAAGAAGAGGGGATGCCACACAATGGTAAAATGGCTTTGCCCTAACTTTCTTGAGATATGTTGATGACATGTTATTAAAAATTAACTTATCTCCCTTAAAATAAGTTTATAAATTTTAAATGCCATCTATGTTGTATACTTAATGAATTGTTGAAATTATTTTTTTATTCACAATTTGTACAGTTTCCCAAACTTTTTAGGATTCGGATTTGTACTTTTTGCAACATGTTATATTAATGTGCATTTAAGAAGGATCACTGTTATGCTGTCAGTCACAAACAAACATAAAATTTGCCTCCTCCTAACTCAATTTCAAAGTAAAAAAACTTGTAGACACGGTTCTGCTGTTTACAGGTCAAATCTAAAGTCCAAATAACAGACAAAAAAAAAACATGTTGAAATTGTTTTTACGGACAAACTTGATTGACCATGTTTGTGTGAAATCTTGTAAGAATGTGTGATTTTCAAATAAATGTTCTGTTTAATGGAATCTCACATCGTCTCAAGAGCTTGTGCGGATGTATCAGGTGTGTGAGGTGCGAGTAGGACCATTTTTTTACATTATGCTCTTAATAGCTCTAATATATCAGGTCCCGCACTTCATATTCTCATTTCTGCACGTTTTAAAACCAGAATAGGCTTTGTATTCACAGATATTTTGAAAAAGGTCTCCCCCATAGGAAAGTAAGCAAATAAAGATAACTGTAGTTAGATTAAATAGCCTGCCATCTGAGCGAGATAGATGAGGGCTTAATGTATTTATTTTATAGGAAGCCTAAAATAGATTTTTTTTATAGCTCAAAATCAGAATCATTCTGAATTGACCATAAAGAATGGTCTAATCATCAAACTTAGAAAGAAAACGCATGTTTAGCATTTGAGAATATCCCCATAGGGCACCCATGGTTGGCAGAGGTCCAAAGTACTTTGGAAAGGTGATAGCAGCATGAATTGATAGCAGCATGTATTGTTGAAACCGTTTCAACAAGATCTTCGTCCTTTTATATTGCATTATATATTTCCTAAGTAAGCAAATTTTTACTATCAAGTAAATTTATATAACCACATGTACGGTAACAGTTGCTCCTTCTAATACGCACAATAACATAAAATGCGGCTAGAAGTAGTTGTAAATTATCAGTTAGATAGTTGTAAAGGACTGCCCCTGTAAAATCCATAAATTATCAGAATGCCAAATTGAGTGAAATAAAATTTCAAAATTAGTCAAAATTAATGTAATCCCATTATGAGTTTTTTTTTATTTTGTCTGAACAGATTGTAGGAATCAAATAATGCAAAAATCCATGTTTCATCTAATTGAGATCTTATGACTATATGTTAATAAGTCATGCCTTTTAATTTTCAGCATTTCCGCTAACCAAATTATGACTTAAACCTAAAACACCTTACAGACTTCCACAGACATAGATTCCACCAGTCATCCCAGTACTTTGGAACAGCTGGTTAGTACTGATTGAATTATTCTTTAAGGGGGAAGTGTGTATACCAGACGATGAAAGGGCAAAGAAATCTATATCAACAAAGGTATGCATCTTTTTGCCTTTCATTTTCCGTAGGCTGATACTTTAACCAGTTTAGAAAGTTGTAAATAAAGTCAGCCTTTCATTTCTGCGTAAGCTGCTGCTTTTGGTCAAGTATTGCCCTCAAACACAAATATACGCGTTTGCGCATGAACACAAACACACACCAACCCTATGACAGACAAAACACACACATGTACACACAAAAAACCAGACATGTATGTGATGGGCCTCTTTGAGGAGGGCTACAAAAATACAAGAACAAGAGGCTTCTAAAAAGGAAAACAGACACAAGTTCACACCTGCTATCCAGGTGGACATCCTCCTAAAACAGGGAAAATACAGTGATGCGTTGCATACATTGGGTTGCAATAATCTGTCACACCTTCATTGAAAAATCTTGACCACTTAAAAAATGCTGCTCTTCTTCATTTTAACACACTCACACACTCACACGCAGGCAGGCACGCACGCAGGCAGGAACTGTAGGCCAGACCTCTATGTAATGATAAAATAAGGTGAGATATGAATTGATTGACATTTTTTTACAGAACTACCCCATCACACTAGTATATTGATCGATTTGTTTGAATTTCTTTCTTTGTCAACATGTAGAAATGATATAACATAAAACTTGCTGGTGTAACAGTATAGTCAGAGAACTAAAATGCAGGTTACAGAAATATAAAACAGACTGTGGCTCTACCATGCTCAATTTATCTATTTGCCAAGATTAACATTTATTATTTGGCCAGTGCTGCAGAACATCAGTAGCCTTGATACTTGGAAAAGTAGACGCATTCATGTTATCGCACATATTACCTTACACAACACAATTTCACACAACTGACGCACTATTCTCCTTTAAACCTATTATATAGTAGATGACCCGTGTCAATGGAAGATATACTGTTTAAATGAAACCCATTCTATCTACTGTCAGGATTTGATTACAGACAACTAGCAACGCTTTTCACTCGCAGCTCTTGATTAAAATACAGATGCGTTCTCAAACAGAGAACAACACGCCAGAGGGAACACGCAAACTGCACCCTCTTAAATGGCGATTTCGGTTTATAGACAATTTAATGTGCAGCCCTATTCTGATAAACTAATATCCTGCTTAATGCTCCATCATGTGACACGAGTAGTCCTGACACTGTCTAGCATAAGAAATGTACACACATCTTCATTTAATGCTTTTCAAGGACAGTTGACCCCTGTATTGCACCAGACGTGTTTGACATCGCTAGAAAGCTGAATGTGTAAAATGTGCAGCTTTTATGCCCTAGTATCGGTCTCTAACCTACAGGCCTTTCAATCCAACAAGCAGAAAAAAATGAAAAAAACAATCTGTGGTTCTCTAAAAACACTTCATGGGTCCTCATGCTCGTTGAACAGACCGTGGGTGAGATGTTCCATCCACGAGTAAATTGGCATGCAATTGCTCTGTTCATGGTTCATTGGCAAAAACAAAACAGGATATGTCACACAAGCCACATTGCAGACTTCACCCAGCATCCCTGTAAAGACAACACAATGACTTTATACTGACCAGGCTCTAATTTGATGATCTTCACTGCAGCAAGCTCCCCAGTAGAGATGTTTCGAGCCTGAAGGAAACAAAGACAGAGAAAGTTTTAGAGAGAGGCAATTTCCGAATCACTGGAATGTGTGTGTGAGATTCGTGTCTCTTGTGGAAAGAGTCTCATCGTTTCCAAATGGAAGTAGGTCGACAGCCATGAAAACACATAAGTCCTCAGTGATGCATATGAAACTGTTTTAAGAGCTGTTTAAATAAGCTGCATTCCTGCACTTTTAAAGCAGAGGACAGTTGTCCCCTGTATTGATGTCTCAAATGTGTGTGCAGGCCTTGATATGTGTAACACACACATTTTTTTTCCGATATTAATTTTCTTTAACTTGAAAGTGTGATTCAAATACAAAAAGAAATATACACATTCAACATGTCCATAATTAAGATCTGAAAGATTTCTATTACTTAAAGTCATAAGATTGTGCTGTATAATTGTATAAATATGTGTGATACAAAAAACTTCTGAAAAATTAAAAGTGTAAAGGAAGAAGCAGATGGTTGTCCATATGAAATCTCACAGAATTCACAACTTTTCTTTGTAGTATATAAATAAATAAATCTGGCTCCAGAAAACATGTCAGACTGCTGTATTCATCTATCTGTATAATGAAACAGTAGCAGCGCTGTTAATCTCATAGTAAAATAGTCAATTTGGCAACCACCAGTTATCTATCCGTTCGAGATAACGTGAATATTTCTAATCCACTAAGATATCTGTAATCACTTATAAAGAAATTACACTTGTTAAGTAGTTTACTGTTAACTGAGCCTTACCATGATCTAGTCCACACGTTCAAATGAACCAGAAGTCATGATCAAATTCAGAACGGATTGGAAATTGATTGGATCTGAAAAAAGTGGGCATTTTACATAAGCGAAGCCCATATTAGGGGAAGGGTTTAAGAGGTAGTATCACACACTGTTTCAGCCACTTTTCTTACTGTAGCGTAGAGTCCCATTGTTAGTGTAGCATAGAGTCCCATTGTTCATATCTCTTAATATTTATGGTTTACTCACACTTAAAGAAGACAGATACAGCTTTATGAATGTTTACATTAAGCCGAGCTCCAACTGCTGGGCTGTGCACAGCACTCTTGACAAATCTCCTCACGTAGGATTTTCCTGGAACGTACACACTGATAGTACACTCTTCCGAGCTCTCTGATTGGTGCCAGGGGCGAATAACCAATAAATAACTAGGCACTTTCTGACGGTCACGTTTCACAATGTAACGCACTTATAATGCATAAAATAGTGTGCTATTCCCCCTTTGACAGATGTTCTGCTCAAGCCATCAAAGTGATGTCATTGAAGAGCTTTAAAGCAGTCAGGAAGATCAATTCTTTATCCTCAGATCCTCTGTAACACCAGAAGACCCAAACAGGAAATGCGTCCAGAAAACAATAACAGTGGCAGCGAATGTAATACACAAACACTCCTGCAGTGCTGAATAAATGGAAACTACGACATCCACTAGATTTCTAAGCACTTCCAGACCACCAGCTACTTTCAAATTCCTAGGGGACGCAGTAAGTGTGTGTCTGTCTGTGTGCATGTTCAGCCTCAGAGTATACAAATAGTTGCTATCAGAATATGGCCCAATTCAAGGGGAATAAAATGCTAGCAGATGTGCAAGTGGAATACATTTTTGATCAAAGATCCTAAAGTATGAGTCTCTTTAAGGAGAAATGTCATATTTTTATTTCCTGTCATTTATTATTGTCACTTAAACAAGCCAACTAGCCGAAATTGACCAAAATCTGGCAAATAAATGACAATCCAATTTAGACAACATTTAGTTTGAAGGCCACAGTATGGTTCCAAACGTTACTTTCAAAATACGTTCTATTAACTTTGTGTTTGTTTCAGCTTCCAAAGACTGCACACATCAGGTGAGTGTTTGCTTTGTCTACTTATATCTTATCACTAAGCAAAGGGAAAAAGTAAAACAACGTTATTCTCTGGGAAAAACCCAAACATATGGCATTAATATCCCTAAAACCTTCTTTGTCCCGTATGAGCATACCGAAATATTTTCCTTTTTTAGGATCTTCTCTTCTGGTGGATTAAGAAGAGCAATAACTGAATAAAAGTTATTGTAGGTGTTCAGGAAAGACTCACTTTCCAGCCAGAGCTTAACATGAGATTTGCGTTCACATTCCACAAGTTGAATGACAGTCTAAAACCGAAACATTTCGGCAGTAGCTGTGGGTATGTATGTGAAAGGGAATTGTTTTTGCATACTGCATTTCAATGGAAATTCAGACCTAACAAGAATACATCGGTGTTTTGAGACTAAATACAAAACACATCTCACACGGATAGTTTTTCTTGGTGGAAGGAAAATGTTTGACTATCTTTCTGTTGCCAATGTTTGATCAAGTGTGGTGCATGAGACGTTCCATCATCAATTCAAGTTCCTTTGCATCTAGTACCTTATAGACATCTCCATATGTTCCGCTGCCAACTCTCTGGATCAGCTCAAAATCATGCTGTGGATTTCTACGCTGGATCTCCCCTCCGGACCGGCCCAGCAGATCCATGCTGTCGGGGATTTAATAATCTATTGACCCGGAATCAGTTTCAAACCAGACTTAAGATCCACATGCCCCTGAAAGACAAAACCAACTTATATTAACATCACATTTATAAACTAGAAAAGTGAC
The DNA here is from genome assembly GCA_033220385.1 of Triplophysa yarkandensis. NCBI lineage: Eukaryota > Metazoa > Chordata > Actinopteri > Cypriniformes > Nemacheilidae > Triplophysa > Triplophysa yarkandensis. The sequence goes on from CM065665.1 coordinate 4,040,080, forward strand.
ATTTTCAACTGTAACTTACATGAATCTGTCTGAAATTGTTCTCTATAAAACACTTTATGAGCAAATGAAATCCATGACATTGATACAACTGTTCATATCATTTTAATAACCATCAACTATTAACAACATCACAAACTTACCATATGACATAATGTGATTATTGACATGTCATGCCATGTGGCATTCTGACATCATTAACGGAAATAAACATAGATGTTTATCTTATTTGAGCAGAATGTAACAATACAACCCAAACACATTAATAAGTGTTTAATACTGTAACAGTGTGACACTAAGTCTCGTGCGGAGCTACTACTCAGCTAACTTCTGCTAACAAATCTCACACAAACACTTAAACATCAAACTTCCTCGTATAAAATAATGAATAAACAAAGAATATAAGGAACATATACTACAGTACTCGTGTAGTCTTCACAAACATTTGTCTGAGTGTCTCTGCGCGCGCGGCTGAGTGTCAGTAAAGTTTAGCCGAAGCTAATGCTAACGCCATGAACGTCACACTCACTAAACTCACTCAATAATTAACAGAAATGTCTTTTAATTCACCATTTGCGCTGTTGATCATCTTTGTCCGTTAAACGCATTACAATAAAGATGTGTTAGCATAAATACAGACGAGCATTGTGCGTCGAAATAACCATCCAAACAGGAACAGAGAAGAGCAAAGTAACTCCAACTGAATCCAGATCAGACCTAACACACACACACACACACACACACACACACACACACACACACACACACACACACACACACACACACACACACACACACACACACACACACACACACACACACACACACACACACACACACACACACACACACACACACACACACACTGGTAAAGCCGACACATTAAAACTGATAATACACATTAAATAAAACACAACATGTTTGCACTTATAATAATAAAAATGTAATATTAGCAAACATAACCGACACACATGACGTCATTTGTTATATTGTAAACTGTCACTTATTTATTAACCTAAGGCAACAATACACAATATAACAACAACAACAACAACAACAACTTTTGAATATAACTTCCTGTCGTTCTTTATCTTGTTCTAGTAGTTGTGTAAATGTTATCTTATCTTAAATACAATTAAGATTAATTTATAAAAACACCGGCCACACAAAACGTGACGTGCTCGTTCTGTACACGTGTGCGTTTGGCGCCATCTAACGCCTGTGGGCGGAGCTACACCTCCGTGTGTTCACGAGCGTTTCTAATCACGTGTAAATTAGCGCAATCTAAGCACGCGTGGTTTTAAAACGACACCCCTGTTTATTAAGTCCACACACGTCATTTATACAGTACACATCACAGCAGCGCATATTGATCAGCTTCACGTGATTGGCTGTCTGCTGTTTTTGGGGAATTTTCGGCCCCGCCCCACAGCGCCACCAGGCGGCGCGATGCTGCGCTGCAGGTTCCGTGTGGATGAGGATGAGCCTCCATCACTGGCAGCTGACTCCCAGCTTCGCATCCGTCTCATGATCGCTCTTTACAACCGAACCGAGTGCTGAAAACGACACCGAGTGCGACATGGCCCGAGATAAAAAGGACAGAGACAGCTGGGGTGAGTGATCAATAATCAATATTAATAAACCACAAGCAGACATGCAGTGATGTTTTATTCTGCATTTGTGAATTAAATAGGAAATGATGTTGCATAGACACTGTGTTGTGTTATTATGGTATGTGTTGAATGACACTCACATAGATGCATACACACAGTGGTTGTTTTCATGTCAGTCGGTCAGGACCACAGCCCTGTTCACTGTCAATTCACTGCATGTGTGTTGACAGCTATTGCAATGCATTTGTATTCATAATTAATATTAGATTTTATATTTAACAATACATTTGATGCAGCATAAAGCTATTATTACTAAGCTTGTTCTGCAATGCTCATACATAAAGTGTGTTATTCATCATTGGTTGATCAGGTGTAATGCTTCAGTACAATTTGTTACATCACATGTTGTTAATAGCAGGAATGTCATGACTGTGTTGTAAATTTGGGTGATTGCCTGTGAGGCTGTGACCCACATAGAGCTCTGTACCTCTGCTATACAGGCCTGTATGGAGATGCTGGTTTATGTAATACACTCAATGTATGTGATATGCTTGCTCTGTACAGGCCCAAGCAGGTAAACATGAGGATAGAGAAAGAGAGAGAGAGCTCGATAGGCTAATTTGAATTTAAATAATTTATAATGTTGCGGACAGTATTGGTGTTACTTAAGCATTATGAGCAGTATAGCTTCTGGTGCGCATGTATCAAGTGACCAAATTTCACAAATACTATTTTCAAGTTAGCGATTGTTATTCTTCAAAGGTCACTTCAATAAATAGACAAATAGCCTGAAACATTACAATGAGCTGTTATTAATATTTTAAGATTTCACGATTCTTATTTGTCAAGTACATTGTGTAAACATATACAACTTACTGTGACGTAAATCTGGTACGCTCTAAAGGCCGTGCGACTTAAAAATGAGAAATATATGTATTTATAGATATAACAGTATAAAAGTCATATATGTCAAACAGTTAACAAATAAGAATATATTTATGTACTAAAAAGTTAAATGTTGTTTTTTATAGCTGCTGGAATAAAAGTGCTTTTAGGTATCCGACATTCTTGAAAATACCTTTTTTGTGTTGAGTGGAAGAAAGAAAGTCATAGAGGTTTGAAAGATAAAATAATGACACTGTTTCAATATTTTGGGTGGACAATCACTTATTCCTGTTTGGAGAGGAAGGCCAGATTGCAACCGCCCCCACTATGCCTAAAATACATTAACTATAAAGCTACCACACCCCGATTGCATTAAGGAGTCTGATGTGAAAATGAACAAGTTGTATACTTGGTCATCTAAACCCATAAAACAGCTCTGCATCACACAATCCGTGATGACGGAGATCAGATCGTCACTCAGGCTCTATTAGAACTGTCTGCTGCATTAAGCCTTCCTAAACTATGACTCCACTAGTTCTCCCTGGAGAATGTAAAACTGGATGGAGAGAAAGAGAGAGATCTGATCTGAGTCATTGCCTTATGAGCTCCACATTGCGCTTCCATAACTCTTGTGAGATTATTTAAGTCCAAGATAAGATTCTATGATACAGAATTGGTTATTATATTAAATGAAGAGTGACATTATTGCTTCATTCATTTAAAAAAGGGCGATCAAAGTCAAGTTATTTTTCAGAAAAACGAATAAATAGGTAGGCCAATTCAGTGTTGCGGTCATTGCATTCTGCACTCTGGAGGTGACATTAAAACCCTCTTAGAATATAATTGTTACCAGTAAACTGAACCAACTGTTACAATTATATCAAAACCATCGGTTACATCAGTCTATGCATTATTTTAAGTGTTCTGTTTTAAAAAGATAAATGGACATGACAAGTAAGGACACAGTTTTTTGCAAAATAAAAAACTTCTTTATGATTTCTGTGAATTAAAATGTACAAACCAGAAGGTATAATATTCAACATAAAGCTAAGGGAAAGCCCTTTATAGAACATAAAATAGAAACTATATTTTTTGTTTTCATGTGTCTATTTATGAGTAAATTTTACGTTTATGGATGTGACAAAACTTGACTATGAAAAATCCTGCACTAAAAATAAAAATAATTCTCTAAAATCCTATAGAGAGACCTCACATGAGTATTTAAACCAACCAAATGTTGACATCTTTCCTATAGGTATAATAAAAACCTTTTGGAAACCTCTATATTTTCATCATAAGGTTAACATTTTCAATGAATTGCTGAGCATTGCCTTTACTTCCCGAAGTTTTTATTGTCCCTCTCTAACATACTTTCCCCTAATGGTGTCCCATGGTAACCCACTGGTGGTTTACATAGCCGATGCTGCATAGAAGCTTTAAAAGCACAAACATTAAATGCCATTTGGCGGTTTCCTAAAATTGCTGAACACATTAGTTGCTTAATACTTTTCCATCAACATGGCGCTTGCAGTTTCAGGAAAAAGCCCTGCATTCCTGGACACATTTGAACGCATCTGAAGTTAGTTATTCATCACTCCTGTTCAACATCTTTTCAAAAGGGTCTTTCGTGGATAAGAATGTGTACGACTGGAGCTCAGAAGAGGAGGAAACAGATGGCCGGGCACGTCCGGTGCAGGTGTTGGTGGTGAAGGATGATCACACGTTTGAGCTGGATGAGGCAGCGCTTAGTAAGATTTTGCTATCTGAAGAGGTCAGAGACAGAGATGTGGTGGCCATTTCTGTGGCCGGAGCCTTTCGCAAGGGCAAATCCTTTCTTATGGACTTTATGCTGCGATACATGTACAGCCAGGTGAGACTGTTTCTTCTGTTCAAAGATCCAAATGCATTGTTAAAAGCCCTACCTTTAATACTTGTGTTTGTGTGTGTCTTAAGGCTTGTGAAAAATGGCTTGGAGACCCGGAAGAGCCACTGACGGGATTCTCGTGGAGAGGAGGATCAGAACGGGAAACCACAGGTATTCAGATCTGGAGTGAGGTCTTCCTGGTGGACAAACCAGATGGTAGCAAGGTAAGCCCCTACTGAACATTTTTTTATAGCTTTACTCAAGTTCAAGTACAAATGAAACATGCATGTTACAATTATATAAGAAATGTATCAAGAAATTTCAAGAGGATCATATTTGTAGTTTTTGGCATTGCTGTATTTGTTCTTTTCACCTACAGGTAGCAGTGTTATTGATGGACACACAGGGGACATTTGATAGCCAGTCCACTCTACGTGATTCAGCCACTGTGTTTGCTCTCAGTACCATGATCAGCTCTATGCAGGTAATAACGACACACGTGCAAACACAATATACGCCAAAATACTCTTGTTCAAGATAATACTTTTATTTGTTCTTTTCAAGGTATATAATATTTCTCAGAATGTCCAGGAAGATGATCTTCAGCACCTGCAGGTATGGCCTATATACTGTACACTTTCGATTAAGAGTTATGAATTTTTTTTTTACAATATGAATAATATAAAGGAATTAAAACTATGAAATAAAACAAAGGGAACAATGTTCCTGTCTTTTTTGCGCTCAAGAACATTTTTTTTAATAAAATAGTTTTGTCATGATATTAAATTGACAAACGTCTTATAAATTAAAAACAATCATTTCACTTAAGTGTATCTACACTTTTTACCAGTAGTAAAACGGTTGAACAGACAAATATTTTTAAAACCTAAAGTAAATGAAAGTAAATTTTTAACCTATTATGAACATTTGCATTGCATTCATATAAATATGCAAATTTGCTACATATTCATACATTAGGCCGAAGGCTAAAGAAATGTTATTCTTGCTTGAAAGTTATTTGAAGGTTTCTCGTCTCATTGCTTTATATTTCAATAAATCAATTAGACACTTAGGGCTATATTGCGTTACTCTGATTTCTGACATTAAAAGTTCCACTCCAGGGACGAATGTTTTAGATTTGAATTACATCTGCACTTGTTTTGTTCATCTGCCTAGCTTTTCACTGAATATGGACGACTGGCCATGGAAGCAACATTTCTCAAACCATTTCAGGTATTTGAGTAGTTAAGGTTGTGTTGTGTGTTTTATACAAAAATGTATTCTCTATAAAACTGATGGTGGGGAATGTTATTATCGGTGTTATTCCGAAGTCCTTGATCTTCCTTGTGCGGGACTGGAGTTTTCCATACGAGTTTCCCTATGGGCAAGAAGGTGGAATGAAGTTCCTGGAAAAAAGATTAAAGGTCAGTGGTCTTAAAATCTAAAATATGGAAATGAAAGAAACAGAGCACTGACATATGCTTGTGTTTGTAGATCTCAGAGAACCAACACGAAGAGCTGCAGAACGTGAGGAAACACATCCATTCCTGCTTCACCAACATCTCCTGTTTCCTCATGCCACACCCAGGGCTTAAAGTGGCCACAAACCCACACTTTGATGGCAGATTGAAGGGTATGTTCACAGGCCCAAACTCATATCACATTGTAGTTTACCTTAAATATGTGTAAGAGAGCATGACCGAGTCACATTCAAGTTATGTCCAACTTTGGACAAACCATGTTTTTGCTCAGTTACAGTTACAGTTTTTCTAATTTGTACACTAAATATTTTAATCGTTTAATCATACATAATAAACATAATGAAATAAGTTTATTTGTTTCAGAGATCGATCAAGAGTTTATCACCAATCTGCAAGTGCTCGTTTCGTGTTTACTGCGCCCCAAAAACCTGGACGTCAAGGAGATCAATGGAAGTAAAATTACTTGTCGTGGACTCCTGGAGTACTTTAAAGTAAGAATAGTGCGAGAATATACTCAAGTTAGTCACTTAGCAAATTGTGTTTACAAGTTTTATTATTTTTGCACCAATGCATTTTCTTGATCGATTGACTTCTTTGGTAGTTATAAATTTTTTATTCTTGGTGTGATCTAAGCAGTTGTTTATGGTAATAGGCATATATCAAGATATACCAAGGAGAGGAGCTGCCACATCCAAAATCCATGTTACAGGTATAACCTTTAAAAAACATCCTGTTATGCCCAAAACGTTACATAGCATTTAGAATTCACAATAAGTACTGTTTTGTGTTTGCAGGCCACAGCGGAAGCAAATAATTTGGCCGCAGTGGCTGCAGCTAAAGATCTGTACAACAAGAAAATGGAGGAGGTGTGTGTGAAATTTAGTCCTCAGCTGTTTAGGGACATTTTGGGGGGGGAATGCAAATCCTTTCATTATTTACTCCCCCTATAGTCATTTTAAACCTGTGTGACTTTCTGCAAAACACAAAAGAAGATATTTTGAAGAATGTTGATGACCAAAAACCATTGGTCATATTTCACTTCTTTTCTATAAACACGTTCATAGTTGTATGAGCAGCTTTATACATTTATGAAAATATATTTTTATTTATTACTTATTACATTGTTAACAATGATTTAAAGCATTTACAAATATATTTTAAATAATTTATAGTTTACATTTATACTTACTATACAGTAAATGTATTATCTATATAAAATATTTTTTTAAAGGATGCAGATAAACACTGTTTAGTCTACTGTCTAAAAAGCATCTAGCTTATATTTTATTTCTTTATTTCTTTTTGCCTAACATCTACTTTTCTTTCATCAGGTGAGCGGAGGGGACCGTCCGTTTCTCGCGCCGAACGAGCTGCAGGCACGTCACCTTGACATCCGCGAGGAGGCATTGACATTATTCCGCGGGGTGAAGAAAATGGGTGGGGAGGAATTCAGCCGGCGTTACATGATGCAATTGGAGACGGAGATCGATGAGGTCTTCGTGCAGTACATCAAACACAACGACTCCAAGAACATCTTCCATGCGGCTCGCACGCCCGCGACGCTGTTCGTGGTGATCTTCGTAATGTATGTTGCCGCCGGGATCACCGGGTTCATAGGTGTGGATGTCATTGCCAGCGTCTGCAACATGGTGCTGGGGTTTGCTCTCATCACTCTGTGCACCTGGGCCTACATCCGATACTCAGGAGAATATAGGGAACTGGGAGCCGTCATCGACCAGGTGGCTGGAGCGCTGTGGGATCAGGTAAAACAAGGGGCACCTTCACTAAAAAAGGACTATAGTTCACTTCTTAACTATTTTTATTTGCAAATGGTTTGCAAACCACTGATTTATTAACAGTTTAAATGTTTTTTCCATTGTAGGGAAGCACAAATGAGGTGAGGATACATATACCCAATATAACTAAGATCTTATTAATAATATTTTTTACAAAAAACATAATGTTCCCAACCATATCTTTCCCTCAGGCTCTATATAAGCTGTACAGCGTAGCAGCAAACCACAGGCAGTTGTATAATCATGCCTTCCCGGGACACCAAACCGACCAACAGCCTGAACAGGACAAGAAACTAAACTGAGCGCTCCCGGTTTCACAGACGCACGGTGGACAGTGACACTGGAGCGTACAGTCAGAGAGAGAAAGAGACGTGCGACCGTGGGATGCTTTACCACTACAAAGCATCACCAAAAACGCTCACTGCGATTTCATCCTGCACTTCAAGCTCAGGCCCACAGCACGGACGTCAGAGAGTACTTAAAATATCCCACGACAAGATCAGACTTCACCCGGAAAAAAGTCTTGACCGTGCAGCTTGTACATGCTGTAGAAAATCACTGTATTAGTTTCGATGTTCACGTCTATCATGTCTTTTCTGTGTAAATACTGTTTCTCTCTCTGACATACACATGCAAGGAGTCTGTTCTTATTTTGTAATGGATGTCGTATGTTCAGTTCAGTGCTATTTATAAGGTAATAAAATACTACATGTTTAAAAATACCAGAGGAGTTACTGTTATCCTCCATGAATGAGATTGTGGTCAGGACACATGTGATGTGGCTTTCCAGTAAAGTTTGTGTTCCGGCCAATGCCTCTGGAGACCTATCAACAGTAAAGATAATATAAAAATATACACATATGATCTTTAATCTCAAATTTCAAAAATTGAAAGCTGATGGAAAATATTTGCTTTTTGCAAAACACATCTATTTGAATTCTTCTCATGCTACGGAGACCTTTCAAATTTATTTCTGAAAGGGTCTTTTGTTTTCTGTCCCTGTGCATCCTTTAAGCGCTGGGTTCACTGAAGGGTTAGACCAATATTGTTGGACTATTGGCATCATTTCATCATACAATCGCACCTAGCCCAAAGTTAACTTCTGCTCTGTTTTTGTTTGTTGGTCTTTTAAGAGGACCGTAATATAATCATTTATTTTATATTGTTATGTTTACATTTTAATTTATAATATCCAATATTATGTATATTATTATTTACATTTATATTTATTGTATTTAATGAAATAAAATTGCTAGTTAGGTTTGGACCACATTAACTTTATGTTGTTGCAGCTGAAACCACCTCATTCAGCATCTTGCTTTAAACTTGTTTTATTGTAACATTTTTTTTACCATTCATACTTAGCTGCTGAAGGAAATACAAACTGGGCATAGTATAAATATCAATATACAATACAAGATCATGGTTTATTTAGTGTTGATACTCATAATGGATTTTACAAACTATATTTATAAACTGAAAAATATACTTTAACTAGCATCAATGCCACAGACTTCATCAAATTACCTTTAAAGTGATAAAATCAGCATTAAACGTTAATGTTTAAATAAAGAAGCAAATTCCATAAAAGAATACCTTAAAAGGTAAATCTCACAAAACTTTTCAAAGACATTTGGGTCTTATTTTGCTCAAAGAATTGATATTTGAATATTATTTGCATGAAAAATATGCACCATATTTGTAATATCAACACAGTGTTCGTGTGTCTCTTCTTCATAAAAATCATGGTTGTTTTACCCTTTTAATATTATTAATTTTATAATTTTGTGAGATTCACCCTTAGAAAACCCCCAAACAGGACTCTAAATAAAACATTGAAAAATAACGGTTGTGATTGTCCAAAAGACAATGCAGAAGTGAGTCGTGGCATCACCCACAGCTGCTTGCAGGCTAGCATATGCACAAACACACACAGATGTGCAAACGAGTTAAATACACACACAACCAAGTACAGAATGCAATCGCACACAGCCGTATAATGGCTATTCAAGCGTAATAGTGTTCAGTTCCCAACAATCCTTGCGTAGTATCTTTGGGCTCATCTTTGAAGCTTAAAAAACACTGCATCAGCAGCTAAGGCACAGATGATGCTGGAGTTTGGGTGTGTGGGAGAAAAGTCACATGTTTTAAGGAAAGTTTTTGGTTGGCTGTTGGGCATACCACTGCTGCCGCTGTTTGCGAGTGTCGAGTTCAGTGAGCAGCGCTTGTCGATATGCTTCGTATGATTTGACGATACATTCAAGCTCCTTCATGAAGAGCAGCTTCAGCATCCCCTGATAAGTGTCCAGATCCATCAACTGGAAAAGCTCCCACTTTAGAATGTGATCATACCTGAAAGATTATGATGATAATACAGCTGAAGTTTAATGGTATTTGTGTACTTTGGCTTAATCATTGGGTCAGTTTTAAAGCCTGTAATGGTTTCCAGAAAAGTAACTTTTAAATACTTTGTGGCATGTAAAAAAAATGGCCACATAGAACACTACATATTAAAGTTGTTGCAAGGTGAATGAAAATTAAAAATGACGACGTGCAAACATTTAGGCTCTGTTAATTTTCGTGTCAGTTTTAACTTCGCTTTGTTTGTTGGAACAGCCCTTTAGCAGTATTGACTCAACCAAAGGTGTTAGTTTAAGGTGGGTATGCTTTCTGCTTGGCTGTTTTTGCAATTCATTGTGGTATCACATAAGACCTAAAAGGTTTAATGGAAAATTTGTGTCAATCTATGTGTATGACACTCACTTTAAAGGAGCTCTGGCATACACCTGCAGCCAGTCTGGGATTTCAGCTGTGTGATACGGGTTTGCTGGCACTAGCACAGCTTGGTTCCGTTCTGGTGGACGGGGCTGATAGGTGACCGGTGGGGGCGGAGGCTGGTCATAACGTGGAACACTAACCCAAAGAACGCAAACAGAGATTTCACATGTCAACAAAATGGCACCAAGCTGTCTTGGAACATACAGGGCTTGACAACCAAACATATTCTCTCACCTGGGTGCGCAAGGATGCCTGTACTGAGCACGTTTATTGATGTGGTCAACATAGTACACTCCAAACTCAGCTGATTCCACCCTCTCCCAGCCTGGTGGAAGCCCCTCCCTCTCCAGTGGGTGGCTCCAATGAGTAGTGTTTGTGTTATGATCGATGTAATACTTCCTGCCCCGAATTGTCCAATCAACAGTCCATCCTGGAGGAAGGACCACGTCTTCTCCGCTCATAGTCGTCAGATTTCCAAGAGACTTTGCTGGCACACGCCCAATAGCTACATACAGACAAATATGTTGGACGCCAACATAACATTTGGATTTGCTTAGTTAAACTGTCAAATAATGGACATTAAAAGAACTGTAAATATATCAGAGAAAAGGAAAACGTATAACAGGGAAACTACACACACACTAGAGTTTTTCAAGGACCATTAAAATTCAACATTCCACTCATTCTCACACACAATGAGAAATACTGCAACACAGTGACAGCGAGAATGTGTGTCCGTGGGTGTGTTCGGCAAAAAGTGTGTGTATAGCCAAAAATTATATAGTAAGCATGTGTTTGAGGAAAAACTGTGAGTGTGTGTCAAGATGGGCTGGAATGTGGAATGACGTCAAAGAGCAGATTCTCTTCCCGCTCAGAGAAATGGAGGAAAACTTTAAAGCAGGGGTTATAAAAACTAGTCCACTAGTGACAGATTTCCAGCAAGTAATCTGTCCGTCCACACTCAAGGGAAAATGATGCATAATGGTACACACAGCCAACCAACACATATTTGACAACCTACAGTTTTAACACAAACATATGTGGGCTTTTGGATTATTGAGATGGTATTGTGGGCAGTGCCACCCAGATTGCACAAAAAAAGAAAGGAGCCATCAAAATGTCCTGCAGCTCATCCGATTCTGAATCTTTGGATCCCAGCCTCTTTAAAGGGAAAAAACTTCGGTGAAGACCACTAGTCCATGTGGTTTCCAAAGGGTGCAACCCCTTTCTTGCCTTTTGTTCAAATTAAGTGATCGAAATACACCCTCTAGTAGTGTATTTAAACTACAAGTTCCTGAGAACTGAAAGTCATGTTTGTTATGCCATGATGGTGTCTATTCTAGTACACGAGTAATTGTGGCATATGTGTGTGTTGTGACAGCAAATAAACCGGTCTGCATGGAGTGATGTGTTACTCACCTGGGGGCGGGCGACTGTGTGGCTGGGGTGTCTGGGGCTGTGCAGGGCTTCGCGGGTAACCGAGTTCATTATGCTCATAATACCTATAGTTCTCACTAAAATGGTCCGGTCTGCGTCCTCGCCTGGGCTGGTTATTGTAGTAGGGTTCGGCGGGGTAGTAATACGGGCCGCCGTCTCCGTTTTCGGTCACGGAAGCCGTATCACTGGTGTACGACGGTGACGAAGGAGGGTAATCGTGATGAAGATGCGGAGGGGCAGACAAGCGATTGCTCTCTCTGCGAGACACCTCGTGGGCCGTTCGTTGGGGGGCGTTGCGTAGGAAACTCTTGGGGCCGCTGACGTCCCCTACGGAACCAGAGGAGTATGGACCAGCGCCAGACGGGACCCCTGAAGGAGCTGGCTCCACCAAGGGTGCTTCACGCCGAATGAATGTGGGATGGCGGATAAACGAGGGCATCAAATCTGAGGATAAAATGAAAAAAGTTATAAAAACACTTTTCACGATGAATCTTGAAGATCCCATATAGAAAAAGACACATTCTGTATTTCTTCAATTGGCATTATGTTTAAGATTAAGGGTTTAATCCCAAACACACACACACTGAAACATGGATCATAATCTACTGTAATAGCACAACACAACAGCATAGGATTTATTTAATTCAATATAAGAAAAGCAAGTTAGTTAAGTAAAGTAGAGCAAAATAAAGATGTGTATTAAAGACAGCTCATCAGATGATTTAATCTGAGATATTTGTGACCTTAATCTGAGATATTTGTGACCTCAATCTGAGATATTTGTCACCTCAATCTGAGATATGTGTGACCTCAATCTGAGATATTTGTGACCTCAATCTGAGATATTTGTCATGTTGACCAAAGTGACTCACTTCTGAGCAGTGGAGATGTTTCTTTCTTCACATATTTGCCCTGAACTTCTGCTGGTTTGGACGCCTCGTTTTTACTCTTCTTTCTGGAGAGCATCGTTAATCGATTCTGAACCGATGTGACTCCGGCGTCATCCTGTAATCCGAACCAATGACACACAGAACCGAGTCCATGTCGGAGTGTTTAGCCCGTTAGCTCACTTGCAGTCATCATGGCTACAGTCTCAAAACAAACACAAACTTGTTGTTTACTTATAGTCACGCTGGGGTCGAAACACCTCCGTCTTAAACATGATCTCACTTCCGCCGCGAGAGTTTGGTCATGGAGAAATCACACGAAGAACTTTTATCAACTGAAACCGTCCTGCCCAACCCAACCCTTTACATTCCCACTGATCCTAGATCAGTGCTGTATGGATTCCCAGCTTTTTATCTTCAGTCCGTTGACACACTTATTCATACGGCGTTAAAATGTATCCGCGTTAAGTATCGACGTCTGGTTTGCGATATTTAGTAACATTGCGAATTCCGGCTCAACTGTTGTTGCGCAGACGGATCGTCCTATGACATCATAGTCCCGCGAGAGCGCTACATTGGTTTTGGTTTTCAAAGTCTCGCGATACTTCAATGCGATTTAAACGCGCAGGTGCGAATTTGTTTCTTCAGCCTGATCCCAGATCGCCGCTCGCTGAACCCCTCCCCTCTGGACGGACTGATCCCAGAACAGGCCTCTTCTGCAGCCTTGCTGGAGCCAGGGGCAGCAAAGCATTGTGGGAGATCAGAGACGCGCGCACGACTTCGGTCAACGTTAGGTTTATATTAAATTTTAAAAAAATAGACGGGACTTTATTTAATTTTATCTCCACACATTCAAAACCACAACTCGCACTCAGAAATTTCTAAAACTATTATTTATTTTGTAGAAAAGTTTTTTCTTTACATGTCTTTAATGTTAATAATTAATTAATAAAGTACACGTTCCTTACAGTGGTAAAGCATAGTGCATACTTCACCTAAGGCTGCATTGCAATGCTACACATTCAAGGGCACACATGTCAGAGGAGTTTTAAATATCTGTCATTCTCTGAGCATTTTCTCAAAAGATTCCTGAAATGAAACTTCATAACCAGCAATTTTCCTCTCCGCACACAAATTACACCGTAGTTACCGTGAGGCCTACATCTCTCGACTCTGAGATTCTTCTACTTCACAAACACATGATAATAAACTCCATATCATTCATCTTCACATTGTTCATAATGCATTATTACAGTACATACATGAACATGTCATAAATACATACACAGCTTAGATCCACAAAAACAAAACAAGTATGTAATGGGTAAAACAAAATAAAACTGTACAGAATAAGCCCTTTTTAATACTGTATCGGAGTGCTTTGGATTTCCTGCAGAGGTAGTCGACATAACGCAACTTGTAACTTTTGTGCAAATCCTCTGGCGATATAAATGTATTCCTGGCACGGGAAATCTCTGTTAAAATAAACTATTAAGAGTGATATACATGTATTGTATGTGACGCTAAGGTGGTAATAACCTTTCGTCAATAGTGTTAAATCAAGACCGTGTAAAATGGTAGGGCGTAGGGGTCAGGGGGGAAGGACCGAGGTCACGGACAATCTTATTGAGGCTGGATATTTTCTCCTCCAGGAGGAAGTTCTTCTTCTCCGCTACTTTCTGACGCTGTTCAGTCTTCTCCAAGGCATTAAGTAGTTGAGCGTTCTCCATGTACAGGCCTTTAATCAACACGTCTGCTTCACTGTTCCTGGTCAGCTTCAGTACAGAGCAATAGAACAAATTCAATATTAAATGGCCAACCGCCAAAGAATACAATTGTCATGAAAGGGAAAGAGGGATCGTTTTTTGTACCTGTTCTTTTAACTGAGAGACTTTTTCCTGTAACAACAGTTTGAGGTTCCTGAGTGTGACCTCCACCTCTCTCATCCTGTCCTCCATATGTAATAATGCAACCTCTCGCTCATCCTGCAGGTCAGACAAACAAAGTTACAAAAGGTCATGACTCGTGACAAACTGAGATAAAAAGAATTGGTACGATAAAAATGATCTTTTCCTAGCTATGTATCGGTATTAAAAAATCTAAATAAAGTTCTGCGCTGTTGCAATATCTCTGCTTACTTTCTCTACACACATAGAGGAATATAGTTTTTATAAAATTAAAGATCATGTCATCATTTACTCAGCCGGTTGTTTCAAAACTGTATGACTTTCTTTCTTCTGCAAATCACAAAACACGACACTTTAAAGGTGGCACCCATTTACTTCCAAAGTTTAAAAAAAAACGATGCAAATTAATATCTCCTTTGTGTTCTGCAGAAAAAAAGTCATCCTGGTTTGAAAAGTCAAAAGAGTAAGCAAATGAGGAGATAATTTTCCTTTTGAGTGAACTGTCACAATAACGCTCTAAAACTGATTATGTAATAAGTAAAAAAATCCCATACACAAGGAAAAATATTTACCCTAATACTTTATTTAGTTTCAGTTTTATCTATGAAGAACATAACATTGACAGATCACATACAAAGAAGTAAAAATTGTAAAATAAAACAAATAAAAATACAATAAATAAAAATAACAAAAAATAAATAAATAACATTAATGATAAATAGCTGTTCATGTCAAAAGTATAATTTAGCCAAACAGAGGTAGATAAAGCAATGGATTGTGAAGTGAATAATACAATATTAAGATTCAATAAATAAAATAAGTATAAAAACAGCTGGATTCACTTTGACATTTTTACAACGTCCTGTACCCCGGTGTTAGAACTGTGAGGTAATAACTTTACAACCACAAAACTCTTTATTTCACACAAAACATCTGCAGTTCTTAGAACAAATTCATAATCATATTCATAATCATAGATTGTACTGCTCTCAAATACTCTTGGCTTGCTTTATCTAATTTCAGACTGGATGCAGTATAAGGACCACAGTAAAAACACCACTTCGCTGTGAGGATGTGCAGTAAAATGCCACCTTGTGGCAACTTTGACACCCCATCTGAGACGCAACCGCTGACTCAGAAAACATAAACCAAGAACGGAGAAGCACCTCAAACAGACCAAAACAATGTGACACTACAACTTCATGATTTGGGCACAAGTTAAAGGTCAAAGTTGGTGGCAAGGATGTCAAAGCCTGCCACTCTTCTGATGATGTCACAGCTGTTTCACACCTGCAGAGAAAACACACAGCGCTATATACATAGACTATTCTTATTTCCCCACACACACATCATATACCATGAACACACCCAGAGTAACACCATTCACATCAACAATATACTCGGGGGTGTTCTATCATCGCTGCTACACAAAACACAACCCAGTGCTGCACCACAGTGAAAAAAGCAGAACCCCCTCACAGCTTCAACTATGTTTTCCAAATCAAAGCAAACACCAGACAAACCCAATTCAACAAAAAACAGAACCTACAGAGACCAGATACCCACTAAATGCCCCCTAGAGAGAAGTTTGCCATTAATACAACGTGACGGTGCCTGCGCTGATCCGGAGAGAAATACTGCACAGGATGGAAAAGTGTGAGTTACCTGCATGCTGAAGTCTGGGCCGTCGCTATGGTGCTGTCCTCTCTGTTCCCCTGGCAACTGTAGAGGAGATGAAGGTAAGCCTGCAGCCCGCTGAGCCTATGTGAATAAGAATGCATGTTATTGCATATATGCGTAATACAAAATATGACATATATATGTAATTTTTTTGTTTGAAATTGAACATGAAAAGTTTGTGTATGGGTTGGCGTGTGCATTTTTTATAACCTTGTTTCGTGTTAGTATCAGCTGTGAATGAAGAGCTTCCAGTTCACGCTTCAGGGATGATTTTTCTTGATCTTTGCTTTTCACCAATGACCTCTGTTTTAGACTCAAAGCTTCCAACTGACAGATCTGACAAAATCAAATCATCATAAAACGCTTGCACAGACATTATGAATTTCATAGACACTCATAGACACGGTGTAAACCCGGTCATACCTGCTCTCGTGCTCTCTGGAGATCTGAACTCATTTCATTTATCTGTCGCTTGAGTTGCTGGTTCTCGTCCATTAGTGATGCATGTTCCGCCTCCATCAGCCCAGAAAGCTCCGCCCATAAACGCCTTCCCTGCTGCTGACCGGCAGACACGACGGAGACCTCCAACAACTAGTGTGGAAAGTACATAAATTAATAAATGAGGTCTCCCTGAAACTAAAGATGTTTTCGGTTTTGACTTTTCACCTTTTCATTGGCCGATTTCATTTGCTTGTGCAGTGAAATCACTTCCTGTTTGAGTGAATCTCTTTCCTGTTGTGTGATTCTTAGATCAGATTTCAGATGGGCGTTCTGTTGAGTTAGAGTCTGCAGTGATGATTCCAGTGACATGCCCTTAAGATAGAAAAACATAAGCTTTATGAAAAACAATTCAAGGAACATTGACTTCATTAACAATGAAAAGGCCTATGTGTGTGCTTTTACCTTTTCTATACACCGGTTCAGTTCTGCTCTAAGCAGTTCCTTCTCTTTTCTGGATACAAAGTCATCCCGATCAAAGAGCTGGAACAACTGTATACAGTATCAAAGACATAGATAAAATCCTTAGAAATATTTTCAAATGCTGAAAATATTAGTGTGAAAGTAAAAAACCCTACCCCATTCTTATCATTGGCTGGGCTCAAGTCATGAGGATGCCTCAATTCCTGGCTAGTATGTCGGAGAACATGATCTGCATTTAATTGTAGTAAGACATTTTCTTCATCCAGTTGAGGACCTAGTCGGCGAGGCTCGGACAGCTGAGGATTTAATGGTGTGAGTGTGTGCATAATCGGACAAGAATGACATTTCTTTTTTCAATAATTGAACACTCACCTGTCTCCTTAAAACCTGAGCTGCTCTTTTCCCCTGCTTCATGTGCTGTAGTCTGGAAAAAGATTTTGATTTTGACCAATTTGTCGTGTCAATCCTATACAGCATATTTGGGATGTGTGTTTTTCTTACCGCAGATTCTCCTGGTTTTCTCTAAGATCGTCTTCTCTTACTGTTGAGATCCTGTGCCTTAGAATGAGGTTCTCTTTAGACAGACGACAAACTTCACTCCTAAACACAGAACGCATTTTAAATCTATACAGTTTCATTCAATGGTAACCTAGATAGCTAAAAGACCTGAGTTTGAAGACCACATTTATAACTGATATTATTTTAATTCCCAATCCATTTTCAAGCCAAGGAGATCTAGAAAACAACTATCAAATCTAGACATTATATAAAGAGCTGTTGTACACTCATTCTAAATCATAAACATCTTACACAGATCTCATAAACATCTTCTAGACATCTAAATGACATTTGACAGAGGAGACATTTTTGGACATGAAAATACAAACATCAAATAGATGTTTGCCAGATCAATGTGTACTGTAACGGCATGTACTATAACAGCATGAACCTACTGACGAAGAGTCCAATATGTATAAAACAATTTATGAAAATATTTTTTTAACAGAATATCCATTTAAATCATCCCTTTCGGCTTGGCATACAGACATCTCAAAAACTAGAGTCAAGTTTAGTTCCATTTGTAGGTTGTAAATATTTACAGCATCATAAGGGTGGGTGGGGTCTTTATGAGGGGTGAGGGCTGCATAGGAACACACACCAGGAAGGAACAGGGATCAGTGAAGCAGGACACTACAGACCATCACAGTACCTCCGTTCTTGCATTTGTTTGCGGATCTTCATAGATTTGCCCTGTAGATCATCCAGCTCTCGAAGTAATGTGGAATTCTGTTTCTTCAGTATTTGCATACTAAAGAATTCATGATCTGTCACTGCAGCAATCTTCTCCTTCGGTTGAGTGTTGAGATCAATGAAAGAGTCATTTGAAGAATCTGAGAAGTCTGAATCCCATTGCTGAATCTCATCCTGTTTCTCAAGTTTCTGCATCCGTGCCTTCAGTTTACTGTATTCGGCTGTCAGCCCAGTAGACTCCTCCAAGACAGATGCCTGCTGCCTGTGAAAGTCCTGGACTAAATGCATCTTGCCTTCCAGACTCTTGACTCTACTCTCTCTGTTGCATTCAATCATATGAAGGTTCTCACAAATGCTACGCTCATGACGATTCTTTAGCTCGGTAAGTTCAACATCTGCAAATGGCATTGGTGTTATCTTTTCCAGGTCTTCTAGTTCAGGATCCTGCAGGTAACTGTTGTACTGCAACACCATTTCTTGAAGATCTAAAATCTCCTGAATGCACAAATTTCTCATATCATCAACCACTTTCACATCAACAGATGTTAGATCAGAAACGTTCATTACAACACTGTTTTGATTGTCAAGACTTTGTTCATCAGTAACATCAGGTTCAGCTGTAGGTTTGCTTTTGTGTTTGGCATCTTCTGTGTCCTGGTCATAGGAAGCATTAGCTTCTGATGAGATTAGTTTTCCTAAGGAATCAGGAATATTGACTAACCATTCTTCATGCTTGCCATTTGATGCACTCTTGAAGCCTTCCATAGATTCTACATTGTCATGACATTCAGAACTTTTCATATTCCTAAATGTTTCCTTGTCAAGCTCCACTGTAAAATCAGAGTCTTGCATCACACAATCAGTTTCATCTTGAGTTTCTATATCTTTAGTATCTTTCCTCAATACATCATCATCAGAAACATAATTCTGGATGCTGGTATTACTGAGATTCTGCTCAACCGAATCAATGACTCGGTAAGGTTCATTCTTTATTTTTTCTTCTGAAATTCTTTCACAATTAGAGCTTCCTTTGCAACTAATGGGAAATTCTATATTAGGCGTATCTTTATGGTTTGTATAAGAGTCTGAATTATCTGTAAATTTAAACTCTGGACATATTTGTTGCTGTGTGTTGACATCAATCTCTAGATTGGAGTCTTCCTCTACAAAACCCCCTTCACCACAGAATCTAACATCCCGGTTCTTGGTGAATGCGTGTTCATTTCTATAAGTCTCATTCTCATTGGATTCATCAACTGATTCTTCGTTGTGTTCATGGGTTTGCTCTTCTTCCTTATTGGTATTGAAAGATATTTCTACTGTGCAAGGTTCTGCAAAATAATCTTCACAAGTTCCTTCAGCAGTTCTTCTCATTAACACAAGCATTTCCTCCAACTGCACAACTCTCAATATAAGTGTGTCTTTCTCTGACAACAGTGCCACTCTCTCCTCTTCCTTTGCCATCAGCAAAGACAAGCTCTCTTTTAGTTTCTCCTCCAGCTCGAGACATTCATTTCTAAAGTCCTCAGCCCCCTGACGGAGGAGCTCCTCGCTCTCCTGGATTCTGCCTTTCAGATCTGAGATTCCTTCATCCTGCTTGCTCTCCAAAGCAGACAGACTCTTTTGCAGCTCTATCCTCTCTTGGATGAAGTCCTCCACGGCCTGCTGCAGCATCGCCTCAAGCTCAAATGCTTTGCCGTCAGCCTGTGCCAGTATGAGATCTTTGGCCTCCATGCACTCCTGAAGATGGTTGTGCAGCTCATTGAGTTGGCGACTAAGCTCGATCTCTTTGGACTGAGCGGAACTGACGAAAGTCTTCAGCTCATCCTGAAGCTGCAGGTTCTTGTCCGTCAGAGTTTTGATATCTTGTGCGTGTTTGAGATCAAGTTGCTGATGCTGTACTTTGAGCTCCTCCCTCTCAAGGTCCAGCACTCGTCTTAAGAGGTTCTGTCGTTGCTCTGCCTGCTTGGCAGCAGATTCTGACTCCTTTTCCCAACAGACCCGGTCTGAAGCATGCTGTTGCTTGAGAGCTGTGATCTCACTTTGATAGTGTTGCTCTAGTTTAGATAGGTCCAGCTGAAAACGCTCAGCCACTGCCTCTTGGTGATCACAAAATCGGTTCTCCACCTCTTTCAGTTGCTGAGAGAATTGTGTCTCCAACTCTCTCCTGCACACGGTCAATCAACCACTTTAATAGATATACCTACCAGCTCATAAGGCACATTTAAAAAGAGTGGAGATAGACAATTTGCTTTACAATAATGCTTATACTGCTTTACAACATTTTCAAGCCATTGGGAGGCCCTGCTATGTGAAATCCACAAAAATCTACACTTAAATGCATTGTTCATTTCAAAATGAATATTCTGTCTTAATACTATGTTATTTTAAACATGTATTATTTCATTCCTCTGTAGATCACAAAATTAGATATTTTGAAGCATGTCGACCAGTAACCATAATTGGTTTTGGATCCATACAATGCAAAACAACTGGTTGGTCACCAACATTTATCACCAACAAAATTTGTCAGATTTTTACCTTTAAAGGTGAAATTTAAAATAATTTTTTTAATTAATTTAAACTAGTCACCACTTCATTATAAATTGTCCATTAGTTAAAAAAGTGAAAAGGTTACAGTAATGAGAATATATTTTGTTAAAAAAATTGATGAACATAGATCCAACTTTATCATTCATCACAAACAAAATTACTATTTTAAAGATATAAATCATTGTTTTTTAAAAGTTGAGAATATTAATATTTACGTTGACTAATAAAGTAAGAAAATAACCTCCTTCCTCCTGATTTTTGTGCTTGGTTTAAATGTAAGTGTCTTTAACCTTTACAAGTTCTAATAATATCTTAGGTCCCTTTTCTTATCAAGCAAATGTATCTAGATGTGATATTTGTGTCTTTTCTGCCTAGAAAGAATTTTTTACATCCTGAAATGGATATTTGGTAATATCATTTTCTAATGACACTAAAAAAGGAACAATAGACAAAACAAAAAGTTTTGTTGCACCACTGTGCAAAAAGGCTGGCTGAAAAGATCTCCTGTTGAATGTTAATCATACAGCATTACATTGGAAACGCTTGTTTGGAAAAGTGAGACCATCTTATGTTAACGTTAAACATACTATGGTAAATTAACTGATCCTTAACCAACTAAATTTCATTTAAATGCTATGCATTTTATCAAAACTGTAATTAAGTGTAACTGTATGCATGCATGCATGTTAGTCTGCTTACCTCTCCTGTGCAATCTCTTTACGTAGATTCTCCAGAAGGAGGCTGAGCCTCTCTCTCTCCTCACTGTGTTTGGCACTAAGCTCCGTCAAGGCCTCCCTATGTGCCACTTCCAACCGGTTCTGCTCCTCTTTCACCACCTTCTGCCATTTTTGCTCCTGCTCCTCTCTCTCCTGCTCCAAACAGGCCTGTAGCATCTCCTCATGATGTTTCTGGAGCTGAGTCCTCTCTCTCTCCCAATGAACCATTATCATGTTCTCCGTCTCCTCCCGCTGTGCATGTAGGCATTCTCTTTCCTCCTCCAATCGCTGTAGAAGCACCGCATGATGCTTCTTCTTCAACAAGTCATGTTCCTCATCCCATTTCTCTCTAAGTCTCCTCTCTCTCTCCGTCCTCTCCTCCAGCACAGCTTGCAATGTCTCCTTACTGACTTCCTCCAACTCCTGCCTCTCCTTTTCCCATTCCTCTCTAAGCCTCATCTCTCTTTCTTCCAGCATGGCCTGCAAAGAGTTATTGCTATTCTCCTCGAACTCTTTCCTCTCTTTTTCCCATTCCTCCTTAAGCCTGGTGTTCAGCTCAACACACTCTTGTTCTTTTCTCTGCTTTGCCTCCTCATATGTCCTCTGCAAATACTCCCGCTCTTTTTCCCACTTTTCCTTTTCCTCTTGAAGTCTCTCTCTCTGCTCCAGCATCTCCCGGTGCTTTGATTTCATCAGTCTGATTTCATCTGCATGTTTCTCCCCCAGAACTGCCAACTGCTCCTCCAGTTGATCAGCACGGCTCCTGGCATTCTGCACCTCCTGTGTGAGCGAGCAGATCTCCTGCTGGTGCAGTGCATGGAGCCTGGACAGTTCCTGCTCCAGCGTGTGCGCTCTTTCCAACTCGATTGCCAATTCGTCCTTTAAACCCTGTATCTCCTTTTGGTGCTGCAGAGAGAGACGACTTCTCTCTTCCTCAGCGCTGCGATGCTCTTCATGCACCTACAAAGTTGATCAGAGAGAAAGGACTGTGAAACTATAGTTCTGAAATAGTCCAGGGTAGCTTTGCACACATGGTATGATTGCATCACTTTTTTGCCCTCATGTTGTTTTAGACACTTTAATTGTGTGGAACACAAAATAAGATGTTTTAGAAAATAAATAGGATCCATTGTGGTTTAGTTGCCTTTTATGTTGTGAAGAAGGAAATATTACAGCTTTTGAAAGACATAAGCGAGACTAAACGATGAAAGTCTTACCATGGCCCTGACGTTTTCCATCTCTCTCTTGTGCTGCTCTAGTAGCATCTCTGTCTCAAGACTCATGTTTAAAGCCTGCTGCTTTTGAAAGTCTGAATGTACAAACACAAAAAGAATGGCACTGATTAACACACTCAAGCAAGAAAAAAAAACATGGATTCGAAAACTATTTATTCCATTATTTACTTTTATTATTTTGTAGTTATTATGATTAATGAAACAAACTAACTGAAGTGTAATTGATTTATCTGGAATTGACAATAAAAAACATGAAAAACATGAGCATTTGATAAGAGCTTTCTTTATGACAGTGCATACATGTTACCTGGGTCTGGGCTTGTGTTGGCCAGTTCTTCAGACAGACTCTGTCCTGGACGTGTTGAGGGTGTGTGGCCTAAACACTGAAATTCCTCCAGCTGTGCCTCCAACTCATCTATGCGATCTTGCAACTCCTATAAAATCACACATGGATGTACAGCTCAGACACAATAAAAGATTTGGAGAGACTACAAAGACAGAAGGGTGCTTACCCTGCATTGCTCCTCGTAGTTCATGCGTAACTGTCTAACACGGTTCTCCTGCTGGTAGAATTCGGCACTGTCTGGATCTAGATCACCAAACTACACACATAAAGACCATTTTTTCAATTTGACAAAGACATTAACACACAGTTAAGCTTAATACCTCATGCATACAAGTATCGATTAACATGTTTGTGTTCGTGTCTGTACCCTCTCTTTCAATACACCATTCAGGCTTTTTTGGAGTTTGTTGATCTGGTTTTCAGCGCCCACCAGTTTTTCTGTGCTATCGATTAGCTCCGTCTCCAGACGGCCATTCTCCTACGCAACAGAACAAAAAATACACTTGATACACCTGTCACACAAAGTTGTCAAAAAATTTAAAACCTACACAAAAACAATATACATTCTATATGCAGTATGTTTAACATAATGTAATGTTACACAATAATCCATGTGCCAATTACTTTAATGGTAAGAGTCAGGCGCTCTCTTAGGAAGTTCTCTTCTTCTTTCATCTTGCCAATTTCTTTTTCCAGCTCTTCTCGCTGCTGATTGGCCTGCTGCTGCACGAGCTCAATCTCTTTACCCAATTCAGCCCTCAGAGCGTTCATACTGTCTTTATATTCTTGCTCCAACTTCCTGCATATGAATGCATGTATGGGTGGGCACAGACGTGGGCAAAGACACGTAACACAAGAAGTTAGCTCACACACGTGCATCAATATCAAAAGCATTTTAAATCCATAAAAAAGATCATAAGTGAGGTGAGAGGTCATATAATATTATAAGTATAGGAAAGTGTGTAACTGGTTAAATGTAAAAGATTACCGGAGATTGAGCTCATTATTCCGCTCAATAGCAGCATGGTGGTCATCCACTTCAGACGCCAGCTGAGATTTGAGCTTCTCGGCTTTGTCCAGATCCAGGCGAATCCTCTCCTTCTCTCGCCTCTCCAGGTCGACACACTCACTTTTATAAAGAAATAAAGACATTATCACATTATCATGATATAGAATAACAAGTTAATCAATCTCAAGTGCATAAAAATCATAATTTAAACTGATCGCAAGTTTCAATAGTGTTACAGATAAATCTGAACAATCTGAAGTGAGATTTGAAAGTTAAAGGGATATTTCATCCAAAAATGATAATTCTGTCATTGTTATTTCTCCCTCTGAAACCTGTTTGACATAATTTCTTCTACAGAACACAAAATAAGATTTTAACGTTGCTACCTGGCATACCAGCATACTTCCAAATGTATTGTTACTGAATCTTTATGCAGGGTTTAAATGACTAGAGTCTTTGAAAGACATAAATGAACTTGAATTTGAGGTCAGGTGCTTGGACTCACAGCAGATGTCTGATTTCGGCCTTAAAGCCAACTAGCGCCGCCTGGTGGATCGAGCTCTTGGTGCTCAGAAGCTCATTTTCCAGGGCAACGGTTAACTCGGACAGATTCACCTTATCTTCCAGATTAAAATCCAAAGCCTGCAGACGGACACACAAAAGCTTGTTACGGATATTCCAGATTAAAAGGTGTGTTAAAACTATGTGCATGTGTGTGTTACCTGCAGGATCTCTGTGCTGTTATCCACGCCCTCTTCCATCCACCTGTACAGCAAAGTTTCCACAGGTACGTGCCCTGATCCATCATCCAAAACGGAAAACAGGCGTAGACCGATTGTACTGCTCAGCCCACATGAGATTCTACGACCAGACTCATCAAACTAAAAATGGAGAGACAAGAGAACGTTATAAGAATGTATTTAGCTAACATTCATGTAATTTTTGGGGAACTATCCGTTTACATATATGTGTTCTTTATTTAGTAAACACAAATGTTATTGCCTGTAAAACAAATGTTGTAAACTGCCAGTGTGTCTTTTACCTGAGTTGAGTGGTGTCTCTTTAATTGTCTATAGGGTGTGGATGCGGATGGTGTGGATGGTTTGCTGTGGTTTATAATATATGAAACAAACTCCTGCACATCCATTGAATTGCCATCAGAACACTGCACCAGATCCTCACCCAACTATAATCAAAAACACAAATAAGACAAATCATTTATTTAAATACAAACCTCATCAGATCTTCTGTTATCTCTCAGACTGTTTGTACCTCTATGCCTATGTGTTGACACAGCATATTTAGTTGTTGCATTGTGGCCGTGCCATATATTGGCAGAGACAGCTGATGACAAGCATTATGTAGACGCTCCTCCAAATCACAGAGCGGCAACGCGTTGCTGCGGGGTGTGCTGGGTTCATCTGGGTTCCAGAGATGCAACTGACCTGTGCACACAAGCACACTTGAATAAATTTCAAGCATAAGGGAACCAGTGTGGAGGTCTTCAAGAGATAGTTTACCTAAACGATCATCCTTTACTGACCCCCTTGTCATTTTAAACCTGTATGACTTTTAGCCGAAAGAAGGTATTTTGAAGAATGTTGCAAACCAAACATCACCCATACTTCTAATAAATGATAACAAAGGCACATCTATAAATGAATATTATATAAATATTTTAATATGACCTCAGAGTTAATACATGATGACAATATTTGGGTGAACTGTCCCCTTAAGAGTGTGTTAAGTAAAAACTTACCCTCTGCCTCAAACTCTTCCGAAATGCTCAGGTCAGCATTCCAACGCTAACCCAAAACAAACACACAAATAAAAACCTTTTAAGACGAGTTGAAATATATTGAATTAAAAGACAAAGTTGGCTGCAGGCACATTGTATTTCGCTCTATCAACCTTGACAAAAAAAATTACGAAAAAACAACAAAACGGACACTTCATATCATCTATTCTCAGCCAACATACAAACAGATCCTCCCTGCACAAAACCTTAACATACAGCAATTTGACTTTTAAGTGACACAACCTCACCGTCACCATCACACACACACTTTTGTCTGGACAAATCTTTACAATAATAGTATCACTAAAACTAAAATCAATGTTTTGCACCCAACAAAACCAAGCTGTGAAGCTAAGAACCAATCAATCAACTATTTTTCTATTGTTTGATTTAGGCTATCAGAAGTGTAGAAGTGTGTTCACACGTGCACAAAATGATTTTTTGGGGGTGCAGGGAGCAGATGGAGTATACATGCAATGGAATCCAGGAGGTGGGGCAGGGTCATTGTTCATCAGTGACCCCCTCATCACCTCCAGACCCACCCCCACACATCTGCTGTGGCAGAAGCGGAGGATTGTTCAAACATCAGACTATCTGCACACGCTGTATTAATGTGCACCTGCTGGAGAGCGTGGCCGGAGAAGCACACAAAAGCTCGCACCATCATGGCTCACGTCTATTCAATAAAAATCTTTTCAACACATGCAGTCACTGCCCGATGCTTTGAGGGCTTTAAAGCCAACGGGATGTTTCTTTCGAGACTCTGAAATCTCATTAACTCAGTGACACACTAAACTTCTGTCGGTGTAGGGCAAAGGCATACCCGCACACACGTCCAGATTGTGAGTTTATCAGAGTCAGTTTTGAATTTGTGGCTGACATTATTTGGATTTTTCTGAAGGAAACCTTCAGCGTTATCTGTGTTTCAAAATATTAATGATTCCTTCAATACCAACAAAAGAGAAGAATGTGCCCTAATATCACATGCGTGACCTCCATGTGTGTTGTACCTCACGCTTTCTGGGAACAGCTCTGTTATCACCCGTTTGAGCATCTTCATCCTTCTCATCCTCATCCTCATCTTCAGCCTGCCTGTGTGACTCAGCATGTGAGTGAATGAATTCTGGAGCTGAACGGCGACCATAACGCTTACTGCCCTTTACAAATCGTGGCTGGACTTCAGGGGAATCTGGGGAAACTGAAAAAATATCAATTGTAAAAAAATTGTAAATGTACAGTATGTACAGAGATCATGTAAAGATCATGTAAATGATCTTTACATGTAAGATCATGTAAAATGTTTAAGAGAGCATGTAGATAAATGCTATTATTTTCTATTAATCTCAAGGTCTCGCAATGCTACATGTTTACAAAGTGAATAATCTTAAATATTAATATTTGGTGCATAACATCCTTCACTTGGATATTGATAGGCATACATTTTAATGCAAAAAACAATCCATTAGATTTAAAAGGAAGGCAAGACCTTCTTTCATATCCAAGGATTTGGGCCAATAACCATGTGTCTAGCAACCAGCCAATAAACCCTAGCAACCACCAAACAATGTGTTCTGTGCAGCCACCCATAACAAGTTAACGCTATATGGCAGTAAGTCCTGCACTGCTTTTTACAAATATAAAAATCTAGGTTAAAGTAATAGATCACCAAAATCACCAAACATTTTTAAAGGCTTTACTCACACTATTGTCATTTCAAACCTATATGATTTTCTTTATTACGCAGAATACAAAAGAAGATATTTTAAAGAATGTTGTTAACTTGGATTTGTTTTGTGTTTATACAATAGAAGTTAATCTGTGTGGTTACAATCATTTATCAAAATATCTACATTTGTGTTTTGCAGAGAAAAGAACTGAAACAGGTGAGAAGATTGAGTAAATGATAACAGAATTGTGGTTGTTGGGTGAACCATCACTTTAAAACAATAGGTCCAATTTGCTATGTCAAACCCATTTGGTGCTTATTTTAAGTAGGGAGGTTCTGGTTCAAGTTTGAATAAGGTTCATTTCCACTCTCACTGTTCTCAGAATAATCCTTAATCCAGATTTACCACCATGTCCTTTCTTCACTCTCTGATCTCCTGCTGTCTTTCTTTTAATACATTTATATGTTACATCAGGATTTCTAAATGCGGAACAGCACTGTTCATTTTTATGGGTATAACAAAAGTGTGTAAAGCATTAAAGTGGTGTGTTTTTCCAAATACATCACATTGAGCCAAGTCAACATGGCAGACGTTTAAAGACATGAATGATAAGGAATTATTTTACCTGGTCGTTCAAGACATTCCTGTGGGTCATCTGTGTTTGAACTTGATAAAACAAGAATGAGTGCATCCTTAAACTGTTCAAAAACAACCTGAAAAAAATAAGGCAAAAATTAACTTTATATTACATAATATATATTTTTTTCGTGCCTCATTTTACGTTTCTATGCATTTGTCTTACCCGAGCGCTGAGCTGGTCCTGTAACAGAGCACGTAAGAGCACATTCAGCGTGTTCTCCTCCAGCTGAAGGGCCCGACAGAGATCAGTCAGTTCTTCAGAACACAAGGAGCCCGAACCGGTGCCATCAAAACTCTCAAACACCTCTTTCAATCGTTCCTCATACTGATCCCTCGCTCCATCCATCAGCCTTTGCTACTGAAAAACAAACAATACGATATTCAAATATTCCACCCTTCCAGATTTTGCTTTATAGATTATTAAGCATGCTTACAACTCCAACTACTCCCTTTTGAAAGCGAAAGTAACAGACGACAGACAGCAGAAAAGCAAAGGATAGACGAAAGCATCAAGAGCTCTTGAACAAGAGCACACACACTTCAGCCAGGGAGGTTGCGTTGGCTATAAGCCATTAAAGGACCAAAGCTTTCATAAAATCGTGAGCTGAAAATAACAAAACTGCATTTCTATTGCTAAACTAGTCACATTGTAAGCGTATGAGCACAAACTTGTGGGTTTGATTCTCAGGACACACAGAACTAGTAAAATAAAGATCAAATGCATTGGAAGTCGCTTCAGATAAAAACAGCTATAAAATACATACATTTAAATAGTTATGAACAAATAATTTTTAATCAAATTACCTTTGTATAAATTTGTGATCCAGATAAACACTTTTACCATTAATGTCAAGGCTCCATTATAATTGGTTAACCTATTTCATTCAATGTGAAAGCAAATTATAGTTAAAAAAATGTATCTTCATGACTTTAAGATACCAACATTTCCTTAATTGTAAGGTTGCTTACAAAATGCTTACAAAAAACAAGCATGAGTGTTTTTCAGACTCACAAATTGGAAAGAATATTCAATCCTAAAGCACTAACTCACACAATCCTTAGCCTTAAAAATAGATCTGCAGCCTAAACGCAGACGGGTGCATAGACAAGGCCATCATGAGGTCACACGAGCTAAAATGACTGAGATTTACACAATCACACACACACACACACACACACACACACACACACACACACACACACACACACACACACACACATGTTGCTGCAGGTGTCTTTTGTCCCAAGGAGCTCTGACACATCTTACAGGCAATGATACCCAAGTGTGTGTATTATTCTCCCGGATGGTGCAGACACACAAAAGAAAGGGGGAGGAGTTTAATATCCATCTGCTCCTTGATGACATCAGCAGCACTTTAGAAGGTTGTCTGAGTGGACAGGTGTCTCTCTATTCAGTGGCAAAACATACAGATCTAGAGTCAGTTAGAGATGTGGCCAAGATGATATCTCTCATAAACTGATTTAATGTGATCATTTAATTGCACCTTTAAAGCGAAATGATTGTAGCGTTCGTTGATTCGTGTCAGAAATATTTTAATTTTAACAATTAACTTTCCAAAAATCTACTCTAAACGGTACGCGTTGTGTATTAAAAAAACTGCAAAGCAGATTTTTGTACTTTTACATTTGTTCACTGCTTGACAAATTTGTGTTTTACTGTCATTGCTGGAAAAAGCGAGTTGCCAAAATGAAAAACATCTTTTGACTTTTTTTTCAGATGTAGGTAAATACTTTATAGGGGTTTTAAATTCCCCTTATACCCCTAATATTCAAATGATAAAAAATCTGTCGTGATGTACCATCATGTCATTATATACAAGTAGGACTTTCTTTTCTCCCACATAGCACATAAAGCAAAATATATGTTGAAGAATGGTATCCATCTACTTGCACAGATTTCGTGTCCATACAAAAGAATATTCATTTTGGGTGAACGTCACTTTAAATGACAGAATTAAACATCTTTTCACTATAGGGTAGAAACACCCCAACACTTTTGTTTGCATTACATCAAACCTGAGACATTCTATACTATAATATCTCAATCCCAGCTCAGAGAAGGAACACTAATGTAAAAAAAAAAACACTCACAAAGATCTGACATTGAGACGCACAAAGACAAAGTTAAGGTCACATCAGGACACGGATACACAAAGAGCCTGTCGACATTAACAGTCCCAGTGATATCAAAATGAACAGATGGTTTTGTTCAAAGAGAGACACACCATTCATTCCATTACTGCCATGCACGATTCATCGATCTCCCAAAGATTTCCACCAGCTTTAAACCCTCCAGAACCTGTTGAAAACTTAGCCTACTTCCTTCTTTATATGACCATAGTTCTGCAATCTCAGGCTGAGATCAGCAGTCTATAACAGTGACTTAGCAACATGCACACAGCAACAATGAATGCACAACAATCACACACACACAGACACACACACACACACACACACACACACACACACACACACACACACACACACACACACACACACACACACACACACACACACACACACACACAACAGTTGCATGATTTAAACAAGCCTCAGTTAATGCCTTGGATTGTGTGAGTCATGGGAAAAAATAAGATACAATGTAAAAATAAATAAGATACATTGTATTTAGATGTATAAATGGGAAATGAAAAGTAAACAATAAGGAAACAATGTATCACATTAAAATGACACAAAAGTTGCACTCTCAAAATGTGTATCACAAGTGAATCAGGAATCAAATCTCTGCACAAACACACATCAATGGAGACATCAAAAAATCAAAGATTATATCTGTATGAACCCATAATGTTCTGGTGCAGATAAAGTTAAACTCATATGAACATACCCGGTGTTATGCAGGCTCTCTCTCTCTCTCTCTCTCTCTCTCTCTCTCTCTCTCTCTCTCTCTCCGTTATCAGGCGTTTAGTCCATTAGTTCCACCCGGAGCTCGCGCTGAAACGGACCCGCTGTCTGTTGTTGTGATTTGATGGAGATGAAGAAGTTCTGGATGTGTTGTCTCACTGCTGGGCTGCTCGGGTCAGTGTGGATGAAGTTGGAATGGGCCGGACAGGGAGATTTTGAAAGGCCCTGCAGGAGGAAGAGGAGGAGACGAACAGCCGGGGAGAGCGACAGCGCCTCCCTCAGAAGACCTGTTGATCAGAGCATCTCTCAAACTAACAGCTATGGTCACCCAACTCTTAAAAAGTCTGTCATGAATCACTCACTCTTGAGTTGTTTAAACCTTTGTACATTTCTGATGGACACAGAAAAAGATATTTGGAAGAATGCTTTTCAGCAAATATTTGTTGGACCCCATTGGCTTGCATAGTAGGAAAAATTAAAATGGTAATCAAAATCACTCTACAAATATCTCATTTTGTTATAACAGAAAAAACACTTAATCATTTTTCTGCTTTGCTTCTAGTCAATGGTGTCAAGAACTGTTTGGTTACAGGCATTCTTTCAAATATCTCTATATGTGTTTATCAGAACAAATACACTTAGACAGATTTAAAACAACTCCAATGTGTGTAAATGATGACAGACTTGTTTTTCCATCCCTTTAAAATATGAAACATTTGTATCCTGATTATTGCATTATAATACTATACCGTACATTCTATCAAAAATAAAATAAAACACAAACAAATGCAGGTTTGGGAAAACGGGTTATCAAACTGTATCATTCTTACATTTCCTATAATGTATGCGATGTTTTCTTTTTCAGTTTTAGTGTTTTTTTTAAACAACTTTTTACCTTTTTCAAATTCTATCATTTACAAAGCACATTTACAAAGAGAACACTTACTAATATTTGAGTGTCTCTTTTTCTCTATCTTCTTTTATTACTTTTCATAAAAGGAATCCTTTACAAGAGATATCTAAAAAGAATTCACATCCAACTCAAACTGGTTACACCAATCTGTTCTTTACCTTTTTTGGGTACTCTTTAATTACACAAGACAATCATGATCGAAAACATTTATTTATTTATTAGTAAATTGCATTTGTTTAGTTCATAATGCATTTCTTTGAATGAAATTAAGGCAAGCAAAAATGTTAAAAGTTTACAGAAAAAACAAGTTCTGTGTTAGGTAAATACTCTCATATTTCATTAACATTGTGCTAATGTGTTCAGATCTTGCGTAGGGCACGAGCTGTTTCTTCCAGAGCTTCACGTGGTACACTGGGAGGAGGAATCTTCAGGTCTGTTGGTTCTACTCCCCAGATCTCAGTGGCGTACTCTTTAATGGTACGATCACTTGAGAACTTTCCTGAAGCTGCAATGTTCCTGATCACCATCCGTGTCCATTCTCTCGGATCCTATTCAGCACGGTGAGATGTCTTGTTTACTTTGTGTATTAAAGCAATATTCTCAATGAATCTGATGCATTGTTTGCATGTTTACCTTATAGAGAGCACTGACCCTCTCTTGACACTTGACGTAAGACTCATAGTCTGCGAATACTTTAAACCTGTGTAAGAGTTTTAGAGATGTTAGTCTGCAATGTAGTATTAGACAGTGTGTGTGCGTATGCATGTTTACCGATCATGATGGAACAGCATGTTGATAATGTCGCTGAACATCTCTGGCTGTTTAGGTGAAAAATAGCCACTTTTGATCTGATCTATGGCTTGTTTCAGCTCTGGAAGACTCTCGTAATATTGCATTGCATTATATCTAAAGAGAATGCACAAAAAAATGCATGTCAAAAAATCTTCCAATACATGTATTTATTGAATCTCTCTTTTATTCTATACCCTTCTTTATCCATCTCTGCTACGTCCTCCACCCTCATGCCAAAGATGAAGAGGTTTTCTTCTCCAGCTTCCTCTGCCATCTCAACATTGGCACCATCCATAGTGCCGATGGTCAAAGCCCCGTTTAACATGAACTTCATGTTTCCTGTTCCGGACGCCTCAGTGCCAGCAGTCGAAATCTGCTCAGACAGATCCGTAGCCGGGATCACTGCACAAATAAAATGTGTTATCTACAAAGTACTCAGAAGTGTACAGGATTATTTCTAATAGTACATTTTACCTTTTTCTGCCAGTGACACCCTGTAGTTCTCCAGGTAAATGACCTTTAGTTTACGGCCAATCACAGGGTCATTATTCACTACATCAGCAACAGATGTAATCAACTTAATGATCATCTTTGCCATGTGATATCCAGGAGCAGCCTAAATGCACAAACACAAGCATAAACACCAATACTGTTCTGCATAAAAAAAATTTTTTTATTTGGAATGATGTTTTGTTTCACCTTTCCCCCAATAATCACAGTCCGTGGTATGAACACTTTGGTTGGGTATTTCTTGATGCCTACAGGTATGTGTTAAACAGTGACTGTGTCAACCTTTTTTATGCATTTGGATTTCAATATGTTTGTCAGCTTTTATTTCAAGTACATACGATTGTACAAGGTGATGACGTGCAGGCAGTTAAGGAGCTGTCGTTTGTATTCATGGATTCTCTTCACATGGACGTCAAACAGGGATGAAGGATTTATATCCACTTTGTATACCTTCTCCAAGTACTGGGCAAACTTCAGCTTGTTGTCCTTCACAAAAACACAGAAACACCAGAAAAGACTTCAATTGCTTGATCTGATCTTTTATGAGGGATTAAAACACTCATATGAGATATAAATGCAAACTTGATTTCTAACATAACTTAAAATAACAAAGTGTTTTTGAACCTGTTTGACTTTGGCAACATCTCTTATGAAAGTGTCATCATCAACAAGATCATTCAGGTTCCGCAGCAGGGTCAGATCCTTCACAAATTCTTCACCAATGGCCTAAGAACAAAAATACGAACATATGACTCTTAAAACTCTTTGTGAATGTCTCATAAAAAAGATGAAGTCCAAAGAGACTGTGTTTGACCTCTGCGATTAGATCAGCGAGTCCAGGGTTGCAAAGAAGCAGCCAGCGTCGTGGCGTGATGCCATTGGTTTTATTCTGAAACTTCTCTGGTTCCAGCTCGCTGAAGTCTCGAAATCTAAGGGATTCAAATTAATTCTTTAACAATAGACAGTCATCAACAAGCTAAACAAGTTCATATATAAATTCACTCTAAGGATCGTCTTCTCATTTACTGTTTTCTAACTTATACATGCCGTTTTGCACATTTTGTGTGCTGTAGAAACACCAAAAGATGTAGGGAAGAGAAAAGAGATAGAGGCAGCCTACACGTCTTTTTTGATGATTTCGGAATGAATCTCTGCTACTCCGTTAACTTTGTGTGATCCCACTATGCAGAGATGAGCCATGTTCACTCTCTTCCCCCCTTCCTCCTCGATTAGAGACATCCTGCAGATTCGATCCATATCTTCCGGAAACAGCGATGCTATATGCTGCATACACACAGACACACACATACATGTTTATTTGGGTTTGTTCCTAAAAATATTAAACATGAATATGTGTGTATACTTACATCTAGATGTGTTTGGTTGATCCTATATATTATCTGCAGGTGACGGGGTAGAAGTTTCTCTATCAGTTCGACTGGCCAGCGTTCCAGAGCCTCAGGTAGGACAGTGTGGTTGGTGTATGCAAACGTTCGCTTTGTAATATCCCAGGCCTAAATATGTACACAGACTCATTTTTAGTACATCTGTTTTGTTGTCCTATTCCCTTCCCATATGCTGTATTCTTTGAATTAAAATCAAATAGTAAAATGTCACAAAAAGATAGCACATAATGAATTATTGGTGAGTCTTACAGTGTCCCAGTCCAGCTTTTCAATGTCCACAAATATCCTCATGAGCTCAGGAATGGCCATAGCAGGATGAGTATCGTTCAGCTGAATGGCAACCTGACAAACAAACACACAATCACAATTATTCAACAGCCCTTTAAGGGATAGTTCCTCCAAAAAATATTATGTCATCATATCCTTACATGATTTGAGTTGTTCAAAATCTGTTCACATTTCTTTGCTTTGATAAAATGGGAGAAAGATATTTGGTAGAATGCTTGTAATCAAACAGTTATTGGACCTCACTGACTACCATTTTTTTTCACATTTACCCTTTTATAATTAGTAGTCCAAGAACAGTTTGGTTACAAGCATTCTTCCATATATCTGTGTCTGTTAAAAACCAAATACGGTTCTACAGATTTGTAGCAACTAGTGTTTGCGCATCTCATCTTTATGTTAACTTTATATATCCTCTAAAGATCATTCAATAAAGCAGAGCAATATTGTGGCTACTAGCATGGGTGTTAAGTGATTTTCACATATGCATTTTGTTGTAAGGTGACCAAAACACAATGTGGAACAGCTGTGAACTATTTGCTGTGATGTTTAGTGTGAATATAAGTGTGTGAAAAATCAAACCTTATTAGGAAAGTTGTCAAATGACATCGGTTTGGAGCAATTCTTCTTTGAGGTCTTGAAGCGGCGGATCACATCCTGTAAAGTCGCCGCAACCACAAAATATTCCTGCTTCAAGCGCAGCTCCTTGCCTTCAAAAAACTACAACACCCAGAAATGTCAGTGTCATCGAACTACAAAAATCAATTTAATAACACAGAATAAAAAAAATAAAAAAACTTACATTGTCATTTGGATAAAGCACACGGGAAATGTTTTCCGCCAAGTTCCGGTCAAGAACAGCTTGAATATAGTCACCGACATTAACTGTGAAAAAAATCACTATATTCAATAATAGTGTATATAGAGTTTAAAATACAATCAAAATATGGTCTGATACGTCAGATCCCACTTTGTAAACAACTTACAGTCCCGCAGGTTAAAGTCATTGGGCGCACGTGCAGACCACAGACGCATGGTGTTCACAGTGTTGTTCATGTAACCGGGAATAGGTGTATCATACGGCATGGCCAGGACCACCTACACCACCATCAAACATTACAAATCTGATCTTGGTTTTTCTATACGTGTCACCTTGCTTGAGCAGATACCTGTGTGTCAACCCATTTAGGCTCAGTCCCCTCTTTCTCCTCCACGCGGCCATAAAAATGCACAGGCAGCATGAACTCAGGACGGGCCTTTTCCCAGGGGTTACCATATCTCAACCAATCATCTGCCTCCTCAACCTAACAGACAGGGTTTTACACAACTTGCATAAGAATACGGTAAATACAATAATTATTTTTTAAGAGACACTGATTTTTTTTTATTCGACAGATGCCACTATATACAGTCATTCTGCTGTAGATCTATGGTTTGTAGTCTATGTCTGCCTTAAAGCAGTATTGACACAGGATAGGTTAAAGTTCATGTCTGTTTGCTTTTGAAATTTACAGTATTTTCACTGGACAAACACACTTTTATCACCTCTGACCATTTGCAGCATAATCTTGCTGCTGACTCCTATCAACATGATCCCTATTGGTCCAGTATTATCAGTTTTAAGGCGAGCTCACATGCCAAACATGCGCCAGGCCAGTGACCACAAACACAATGGACTCCTGGCCTATATTCATTGATTTTTAGAAAACACTTTTTCCACCAAAAACTGTCTGAACAACTAAGTGCTAGATATTTTTTGTGTATTATTGCAACTGATTTACCTGCCATCCGTCTTTGATTTTCTGGTTAAAAATTCCATACTCATAGCGGATCCCATATCCATAAGCAGCAAGACCCAGAGTTGCCATGGAGTCCAAAAAACAAGCTGTGGATCATTGACACATACACAAAATAAATAGCGTTCAGTTATATCTGAGCTTATAATTGGTTGTTCTTCTAATCCAAACATGTCTGTGTGTATTTATGACAGATAGACAGAGACCTGCTAATCTTCCCAGCCCTCCATTTCCCAATCCGGCATCTTCCTCCATCTCCTCCAGATCCTCCATATCCAAGCCCAACTAAATAAAAGTAAAGTACATTTTAACGGATGAATAATTTGACGATGAAAACATTCTGCAAACTTTTGTCAGAAGGGGACTACACCGAAGTTGTTTAAGTATAACATGGTTAATAGTTTTGGAATTTTCAATGGATAAATGACAAATTGATGTTTGGATGGATGGAAAGGGCTGACTTGATTCTCTCACCTGATACACAGACTCATCACAGGCATTCTGGAGCCCAAGGTTAATCATAGTATTCTGGAGCGCTCTGCCCATATAGAACTCCAGTGACAGGTAATAAACGCGCTAAGTAACATAGACACATACAAAAAATTTATAACAAAGTTGTGCAAAATAAATTTGAACCCTAAAGTTATAGTTCATCCCAAAAAGAAAATTCTGTCATCATTTACTCACCCATCAAAAATGTATGACTTTCTTCTGCAGAACACAAAAGAAGATATTTTGAAGAATGTTGATAACTGGCACATTCTTGGTTTCCATACAATAGATGAGAAATGATGCCAGAGCTCAGTTCCCAACATTCTTCAAAATATCTTCTGTGTTCTGCTGAAGAAAGTAATACAGGTTTATACTGAAAAAAGGGTGAGTAAATGATCACAGAATGGGTGCACTGTCTCTTTAAATCATATTAAAGTTTATGAGTTTCCAAAGTTTATGCATATCTTTGACTTTGCCATCAACCTGCATAAGCAAAAGAATGGATCAAACAAATTAATACAAATACAATATACAATTGTGTCCAATAAAAGCTTAAAATGTCATTTAGAAATTAAATTAAGTATTTCTACAGATGTTATTAAAGTTTATGTCATGCATCAGCAAAATAAAATGAAACAGTAAATCAAACTTCCTAATCCTCCAGAAATGTAGAAATCAAATATTAATGAAACTCAAAGCCAATGTTGATATTTGTAACATTTATTTGTGCGTCTCAAAACTTTTGTTCGGGTCTCACTTTCGGGTCAGCTTCATAGTAGAACTGCTGCGTCCTGATCCAGCGCCCGACCAGGTGATCGCGCACCGTGTGCGCAAGCGCGAAATAATAATCCCGCGGCGTGGCAACATTTCTATCTTTCACGAGTGTGAAGTGCAGGTGTCGATTAAAGCCCTTCTTCAACTCCGCTACATTCTCCACCCCAACAATCCCTCTGATGCTGATCTGTTTGCGCTTCTCCTGGTCCGTCAGAGGCGTCGCCATCCCGATGATCACCCGTTATACCAAAGCCCCGGTGCTACAAGACACAGTTTTATAGGAGGTACAGAGGGAGGGGCACAGAGTCCCCTTCTCTCTCTCTCTCTTTGGACTTATTGACCTTGTAAAGTTAACCCATGAAAGAATACTATCAACAATAGAAATCACATAAACTCTTATGGGATTAATGGTTGAAAACTCTATTGGTTTTAATGGCTTTGTTTGCACTGCATCACTTGTCAAAAGTTTTGGGACACTTACTTATGCATTCATATTTCCCCCATTTTAGGATAATCAACTCAAAAGTCAATTAAAAAAGTATGAAATAAAACAAAGGGGGCTATGAGAAATACGACAAATATAAAACATGTTATATTTGATCATCTTTAGTGTAGTCACCCTTTGAGTAGAATTTTCAGAATTTTTTCTTGTGATTTTCTCCGCCAACTTCTTATATTCTCACCCTGAGATTATTCTTTAAGGATTGTAAAGGACTTTGAGTATGAGAACATAAAAAAAGACAGTTTTATGTCACCTAATCCATTTTATTGATATAGAACTTTACAATTACAACAAATCAGACACGTTAATAATATTAATAATACATTATATTCCATATGTGTCGGGATTACTTTATGAAAAAATACAATTAATTTACAATGCGTGAAATTTATCCTCACTGAACCCGAACATTCGGATGTGTGCTGGGTGTCTTCCCAACAAACATCAAAAAGTAAAGCACCTGCCCCTTATTTTAACCCCACCAGTGGGATATTTTTAAATATCTGTTAATGCAAAAGTACATCCTATACGTAAACTATATAGTCAATGCTTCAAGCAGCTACTGTAGGCTGTCTCGCTTAAAATTCTCTGTTTTGGAATTACAGCTATGCTGTTTTATATTGCAATATGTTGTTCACATTGAAAGTAAGCAGCACCAGTTCTTTGTTGAGCTTTTGCGTTTAGCTTTGAGGCAGCAAATGAGAAATATAATACAGAGTGAGCGACAATGTCCATTCATTCTCATCTCTGCATAATACATTATGCAAGGCTGAAGAAATGCCTTTGTGTGTATGCGTCCTAATTTGTGTCTTGTGTTCTGCTAAACAAACAGAGAGCTATTGCCTCCCCACTGACACATCTCATGCTGGCACTTTCTAATGTTCCCCATTTTGTATAGGTGATGTTCCTCTGTTGTTTAATTCAGACAGGATTGGAGCAATATAACATTTTGTCATCATTTACTCACACCTTGGTCAGTTTAAACCTGTATAACTTTCTCTCACTCTCGCTGAATGCAAAAGAAGATATTTTGAATAAGGATGTTTAAGGTAAACTTCACCCAAAACTGAACATTCTGTCATGAACTTATAAAATCTTTATTTGTTCCAAACAAGTACAAATGTATTTGTTCTGTTGCACACAAAGAAAGATATTTGGACGAATGCTTGAAGCTTAACAATATTTGGACTTGATTCACATCCACAGTAGGAAAAATAAAAACGGTAGTAAAAAAATCACATTAAAACCTTTGGTTGTCCTACGCGCCTCAAATTATCTAATTTTGTGTTAAACTATGGTAGTCAATGGGGTCCAACAACTCTTTGGTTACAAGCATTCTTCCAAAAATCTTTTCTATAGCACAGAAATGTATAAAGATTTTTTAAGTAGGACACAAGGTTTATTTTTGGGTGAACTATCCCTTTTACTGGTATCCATTCATTTGCCTTGTTTTTGTCTCAATACAATAAAAGTATATGGGTGCCAGCACTGTTCTGTTGGCAGCTTTCTTCAAAATATCTTCTACCGTGTTATGCAAAAAAGGCTTAAAATAACAAAAAGGTGAGTAATGATAACAGAAATGTAAATTTTTGGTTAAACTATTACTTTAAAAGATAAGAGACAGATAAGAGCTTGAAGGTGGGAATTGTGGTTTTAGGATTTTAGTTAGGATTTGGATAGAGTTTAAGTTTGGAGATACACATTGACATGTAATTTGTATTATGAAGTTGTGGCTTTAGACAAAACGTCCCTTAATCTCCACCTGTTCAAGACACCATTAGAACACCTTGCACAATTCTACGCAATGTAAAAAAAATGCATTTGTTAAGGTCTATCACACCAGTAACTTATTTCTAAGCTTAACTTCACACGGAAGCTTTTTCATGAAACAACTGACAAACATATTTCCAAAACCAGTAAGTTTGGAGTTCACATCCTTCAGCAACTTTTCCATTAAAATAACAACAACAACATCAATAAATAATAATATCTAGAAAAAGAGTAAGAAACAGAACCAATGATAAAAGAATTTCAATATTCATTTCTCACATATATTAGGGTCAGAGTTATATATCAGGTCCGGTTATATTTCGCAATGCTCAGACCTTTTAATGACTGTCAGCAGCATTCTCCCGCTAAACACTAACAAGTGAGTCTGTGTGTGTGTGACTGTCTGTGTGTGTATTTGTGTATCATTGTGCATGAGCTCTGTGCCTCTTCAGCAAACTGAACCTGCAGGTTCAGACTCTCCAGGTGTATAAAAATCCGGAATAGGCAGGCCAGAATGAATAGTCACCTTTTAAAAGAAACACAAAAAATGTAACTTAAATATATAATTTTTTTTTTATATAGATCAAAGATATCAAAATTATATATATATATATATATATATATATATATATATTTATAAATAACTATCATTTATATTTTTCTGTGTGTTTCTTATTTAAAAATACAAAAACATACGCATACATGCATATTTAGATATATTTAAACAATGTATATATATATATATATATATATATATATATATATATATATATATACATATAATATTCATATTCTTATATACATATATGTATTGATAATATAAAAACTAAAAGTTTTTTTCGTTTTAGCCACTTAATTTTCTTGTTACTATAGAAAAAATTATTATAATTTAAATTTAATATTTTAAAATGTAATATAATGAGCATTAACTGTTACCTGAACGTTGCGGTTGAGGCTTATGGCTGGGAAGTACGTGCCTTCCAATGTGTTAAAGGCAACTGGTCCCTGTTGCTCATCATTGATCAAAAACAACAAAATCCCACGAGAGAAATCCAGAAGCACACCCACAGTTGCTCCTTTACTTATCCCTCCATCCGTACTGAGGAAGAAAGGGGGATTATAGAGATTAAACATCAGGAATGTTTATTTATATTAGTTAAAATTGTTAAATGTAGTGTATAGATCTCAACCTTTTTCTTGTGATCATTATAACCAAGCAGCAGATGGCAGTAAGGCATTACTGACTTACATTTTTGTAAAGATGCTTTAACTCATTTTAGAGCTTTCCTAGAATGGTTATTATACAGGAAGCCTTTCCAGTTAAAGAAAAGTATTTCAAGTTAAAAAGAAAGCATCTCCCTGGTTCTTCTAAGCTGTTTAGCAGCCTAGGGGTGTCACAAAGATAGATGTAATATCTCAGGACACCCATTTTACTGACATCTGTCAAACTGCATTTTATGCTCAGTGTACTTTAACAAATAATCTATCAGACCATCACACATCCTAAACATAGGTAGTACTCAGCATGTAGGAGTATTTCAAAGACTAACAGAATAAAAACAATAAAGAGTATTGTTCATCGTGGCAGTGTGGGTGAAGGTTTATTGCTTGCGGATGGCGTAACTATGATGCGATTTATGAAACTGTAATGTTTTGTATGCTGTGCTAAAAAGCAATGATAGCTATAGACTAATGCTGTTCTGTGAGCTTATAATAATGTATCTGCGGGTTTGTATCTGCATTAAGACACTTGTGTTTTTTCTATTAGATATTTTAATTGATGCAGATGGAGTTTCTGAGGAGTTATTGTTAGGACATCGTATTTTGAAATGTATTATAGCAAAGGATAGATCATAGGACGAGAAGTGATTAAAATAAGACAATGAGCTTAATTTGGTCTTTAAATAGCATTCACTTTGTAACCATGGGCAACAGTGAACATTTGGTCTTCTCCAATATCCTTCTCTTTGCTTTATCGTTTTAATTTCTAATCTTATTCATTTCTAATCTCAGTTACATTTTACAAGAGTCTGTGATTTACAATTTTTTAAAACACAGATGGTCCAACTTAATGTTTGTGAAAATATAAATGCCTATATCTGTAATAGAAATGCCATTTTAAAATTTGAAATGAATGTTTAAGATGCCAATTTCCGATATTTTTGTGAAAAATAATAAAATGGTTAAAAAAATGTATTTTAATGTTAATCATATTATAATTAAATATGGCAGATACTACAAATCAAATGCTCAGGATAATGCAATGTACCTCGGTTCAGATAAAAGCATCTTCCAACCTATATTGGTTATATGAATTTAGTATATAATAAATGAGGTCACAACGGATCCTCGAAATAGGAAAATAAAGAGTTAATGTGCAAAAACATTTCTAAAACAATTCTAGAATCCTGTTTTTCTGCATTACAAGTAAACTCAATGAAACTGCAGTTGATTAAGTGAAAATAATAAAAACATACTTGAATAATAAAATCCTGATTCATGAAAGCAAAGTTTTGATTTTGGCAAAAAATTTACATAAATATTTTTAATAAATATTAATAAATACTGTCCTCACATATCTGCAACAATATCAGCCTTTTCTGTTTGTATTCGAAGTTTAAATCAAAAATGAATGGATAAAATGGCATACATAAAACAACTGTTCGTACCGGTTGGTGTGCGAGTTGTTATGCATAAACCAAGAGCGGTTGTTGTCCACATACATGGCCCATGCTTTATCATCCTTCCCCAGCATCACGTCCTTCATAACATCAGCCCGTGCGACTCCAAACGCAGGGTCAGGGTGGTTGTCATAGCGATCAATGGTCATCTCCCAGTAGTGCACACCACGGGAGAACCCTGTGTTGCCCATCACGACACGGTCATCATAACTGTTGCACGTCACCGTGAGGTTATCATTGGACAAGAGGATGTCAGGGTGAGCTGATTCAGAGTCAAAGGTGAACCAGGCAACTGCAAAGGTGACAAACAGACACATTTAGAGACATGAGGATCGAATTAAGCTTTAATTGGGTGTGTAAATACATAATTTGAGAATGTAGACACATACATATCTCAAACACACACCTTCACACACTTAATGGGACAGTTTGCCTTGAAATTAGAATTTTGTTATTATTTAACCACCCTAGTCATTTAAACCTGTATAATTTTTTTATCTGAAATAATTTTTGAAGAAAAATGTTAACTAAAAACAGATAGTAAGCAGTAAATCGGGGAAGCTGGATTTATTCAATATATAAAAACAAACAACAGTGTTCATTTTCAATAAGCATATTCATTTGTGAGTTTGAGACATGCAATGATAATTTTCAACATTGTTATCTTTCATGTTTTTCTTTCTTTTTTTGTACAGACATGCTCAAGCTTCCCTGTGAATAAAAAAGTTAAGATTCCACACTAAGGTCAGTGTCTGTGGGTATGTATGTGTGTATATCATTTCTTACTCTCTGATGTCTGCATGACCAGGGTTTTGCTGTACTGGCCAACTCCACTGGAGTTATAAGCTTTAACACGAGACCTATAAGCGCTGTTGAAGTGCAGACCATCCACTGTGCAGATCGTCTCTGTGCCAACGTATACTTCCTGTAGAATGCACACTTCATTTAGTAAATCTTTGATGCTTAAGTGAATGAGTAGATGCAAAGTAAGGTGAGAAGATAGTTCACCAAAAAAGAACTTTCTTTATAAATGTAGAACACAAAAGAAGGTATTTTGAAGAATGTTGGTAGCTGGCACTAATAGATCAAAAATGTCAGATAGATCAAAAATGTATTTACCAGCTGCAAATATCTGGGAGTGTGTGTAAGGGTTTAAAAGTGCATATTAGACAAAGTGTGTTTGTGTGCATGCGTGTGTATGCATGCGTGTATGATTGTGGGCATTGGTCCTCTCAAATATAAATAGAATTCTGCAGTACAAGGAATGAATCATCTTAGAGCAATAAGATGACACTCTGTTTTTGTACATTTGACTTCATCTAATGTAGACAAATGAAGAGCGGCACGTCTCCAACACTCACTCTAAACTGGCCTCCGTTCCCATCATCCAGCTCTAAAATGTACCCATCCACAACGATGGTGGAGAGGGGAGGCTGCTTCCACGACAGCGTTGCACTGTTGGATTGAGTACAGCACTCTTCTAGCTGAAGAATAGGAGCAGCAGGAACTACACCAACATACAAACCACAAACAAACACAGGGTTATTTTGGAAAGCAGTGTTCTTTCATACTGTGTCATTAGTCGTGAAATA
The DNA here is from genome assembly GCA_033220385.1 of Triplophysa yarkandensis. NCBI lineage: Eukaryota > Metazoa > Chordata > Actinopteri > Cypriniformes > Nemacheilidae > Triplophysa > Triplophysa yarkandensis. Next base: position 4,084,939 of record CM065665.1, read on the forward strand.
CAAAAATGAAACGCACCCTCATACTTACCCTTCATCTGAACAAAGTCTAACTGATGTATGGTCTGAAGCAGTGGACCGCTGTCCAGCGTCAGGTCAAAGTCACTGCTCATGCGAGGGGTCAGAGAACCTTTTCCCCACTGATTCTCTGTCATATGGACCCTTCTTATCAGGGCATCTGAGATCTACACACACACGCAAACACACTGCAGGTCAGAATACATTACAATATATTATGTTAAATTAACAAAGTGTTGACATTATGTAAATGCATGACCTTCTGTTAATTTAAGAAAAGTCCCCTGAGCAGGATATTTGTAATGATAAAAGTTTGGAAGGCAAAGTGACATTGAGCATAAGGTTTGGTTTTAAATAGGCTACATAAATTATTACTGGTTAGGATTTAGATTAAACATTAAGGATTAGAGTCAATTTAAATTACAAATATCTCAAAAAAGGCATAAGTATCTCTTCAAGACCTGCAAAAAGCCACTCGGGTCATTTTCCTTGATGACCTCTAGACAGTATTCCATCAGACCTGTGGTCTGTCTCAACTTCACCGTGCAGTGGGAAATCTGGTCACGAACCACCTGACACAGAACGGAGACAGGGAGAAAGAACAAGAATAAATCCGTGATAACTCTGCCGAGGTTGGGTTGCTAGGCAACAGCAAGACCAATTGTTAGCATCTTCTCAGAGCAGGCAGCACAACACTGACCTTTTCCCAAAAAACATTTCATTCCATTTCACTTTATTTCTCAATATGTCGGCATACTAATATGTGCGTTGGTCATAATTTGGCCACAAGGATAATTTAACCTGAAACACTGTTAAAAACAAAGACGTATGTAAAGGTGTCTGTGCGTGTCTCTTCCTGTTTTAATCCCACTTACTACATCCCATGTGAGGACAAACACAATTTATCTTAAGCTGTACATTAAGGCAGCCCCTTAACATGAACCAAACCTATAAACATCAAATTTTACAGATTACCAAACTAGATCCAGAAAGAACCATACAAAACTAGATGGAACAGAAGCATCGCAGCAGCTCTCAGTCTCAGCCACTGGACTAAACTAAAAGCCCAACATCATTGTAACCATGGAAACAGCCTGTAGCACCATGGAGACAAGAGGCAAGGACAGGCCTTCATAACATTCTCACAAAAGCAAGAGTTTTCTTTATATTTTTTCATCACAACCAAATCAGACAGGAACACAACTTTAAATATAGTACAAAAAAAAGAGTAAGAGAAAGAATTGCTGTCAGCACACCATTTACTTTTATTGCTTTGAAAGCCAACTTTCCACTAGAAAAAATCATTTTGTGTTCTACAAATAAAAGAAAAAGTAATGAACTGTGCAATTAAGAATCTATAGTTCATATTTTTGTATTTTTATACAATGATTTTTATAGTGACTCTCATAAAACGAACAGCGCAGCACAATTACCCATAGAGTCCCACTGCAGCGACTTGGAATTTTATTCCATCTTTTTATTTCAGGACATAAATGACTCAAGGTTAAACTTAAAAATGTTCTGTAAATAGCACAGATATTTAACTGTTAACATCGTCACTTTCCATACACCTATGCATACAGAACAGCCTGTTTCAACAACAGCTGCTGATTTCTGCTTCAATAAATGTTAATGCGTTTTTGGCAATTGTAAATCAGTAAATACCATCATCCCTCAGTGAGCTATTTGTCATTATACTGAGATAAGAAGTTGTTTGCCTGAGTGCCTTGTAAACGCACACACAAGTTATCAACATGTTTCACTTGAATCCCTCAAAGGTACTAAAAGATAAAAACAAATCTGCACCAGCACATCATTTATTCATCACACATAAAAATACCTGGCAGTCAGTAAACCTCAAATTGAGTCTTTTGCTCCGGATCTAATCGTATAAAAACATTCCCATGTTGCCATTTTGCCCTTCATAATTGTGTATGCAAAAAATCTTATTAGAATTAACACTGTGTTAACAGGTAAAAGCTGCTTTTGTGTACTTACTGTGAGTTTGTGCTCATGTTCTTTGGTTACTCTGCTAAGCAGTTGTGCTTTCCTGCGGTTGAGAGCTTCAATCAAGGCGTCACATTGGGCAACCAAACACGCTTCGAATTCAACACCATTCTCCTTTATTACAAACACAAGGACAATATAAGAAGAACTGAAATTTACATATGTTTATTTGGCAGACACTTTCATCCAAAGTGACTTACAAGTATAATTTAGTTGTCAATTATCACTGCAGAGCAAACAGGGGTAAGGTGCCTTGCTCAAGGGGACTTCAGTCATTGTCTGCTGGCATTGAGATTTGAACCAGCAACCTTCTTATTACAAGTCCAACTCTCTAACCACCAGACCACAACTGAGATAACAATAAACTGGTGGCACACGTGGTGACCTAGCTTTTGGTAACAAAGTCATTTACAGATGCATTCTGCTCTATAAATCAGCAAAATATCACACATATAATGTTTGATTACAAACATGATTGTGGAGAAACTGTGGATAAACACAAAGTAAGAGATTTTGAAGAATGTAGGACAGCAAAAAGTTCTGGGGCAGAACTTTTGAATACGATTGTGTTTTCTCCTACTATGGTAAACCAAGAGCTGTTTGGTAATAAGCATTCTTCCATACATCTGTTTTTGTGTTCAATTAAACAAAGAAATTCATGCAGATTTTGAACATGTAGAGAATTACTACACAGAATTTTCATTTGAAGTACCTGTATATGTTGTACCATGTTTCTGAGTTGCACCAGGAACTCTTTGGCCTCCGTGGCCCGATCTGATAGAACATTCAATGCTTGGGAAAGTTGACCCTGAAAAAAAATTAGATACAGAGATAAAGATGTTCAGAAATTACTGCTGTCTTTGCATGCACATCTATAAAACCCAACTTGAAAATAAATGACTGATGTTTTGCATGGTCTATAAACTTTTGCTGTGAATAAAACGTGGCCTTGGCTTTGCACTGAATTCATCACAGGACGGAAAAAGTCAGTTGATATGTACAATATACAGTATGTTTTAATCCTTTTGGTTTTCTTTAGTCTCAGCTTTTTGAGCAATATTTCCAACACACCCATAATAAAAATGCAATGCAAATTTCGAGCTGTTGCAACGCGGAATTAGTAATTGGTGCAAATTCTATGAAATGCTATTTGAGAGGGGAAATTACATAATTTGTGGGAGGTAAGACATATCTATCATTTCAAGAGTGGGTGAGAGATTAGGAAGAGGAGTGATTGTGCGTATGTGCGTGTGCGTCAGCAGCGTTGAAATGATGTTGCTCGACTTTAGAGTGGAAAAATATCCCATTAGAAATGTCTCACATTGCTATGACAACCATCCATCAGGAGACCTCGACTTTCATTTGGTATCTGTTCTCAAATCAAGGGAGAAAAATTAGAGAACAAGGAACGAAACACAGCGCTCCAAATTTGACTCTATGGCCTACATTACAGTGCTATAAACTACAGACATTGTGCAGAGCTACACACTAGAGCCTTAAAAACTATAGCACTACACTTCAGATCACCACAAACAAAACGGGTACTGTGACAGCATTTAACACTGAAGCCCTATACAAATATTTAAATATGAATACATTGCAAACTAGAACATACGACAAACTATAGCCCTGGCTATACAACTAAATTCCCACCCAACCTTTGCAAGCATTTTTGAACATGAGGAAAAGTAAAACTGGGATAGAGAAAGAAGCATATGGTGCCTACAGGCTATAGCAAAACTACAATCTGTTCACTAAATGACCAGCAAGCGTCTGCAGTGAGAAAAGAGGCCATTTCCCTCTGATGTGAGGCCAGCTTGCAAGTATTCAGAGTAACGGTTACATATGGGACTGTTGTAGAGGACACTGATCCAAGATCTGCTCTCTGTGTGCATGTCCCCGGTGCTATATGGGGGAAGCCGTATTTGGGTCTGCCATGATGCTGCCGTCCCAGTTCCGACTGATATAATGCAGCCGTAAAGTACCATAACTGAACACAGTGACCAATGTTAAAGAACGTCGTAATGTAACGCAACTCAACACATTCTGAGTTGCACTATTTCATGCGTTGTAAACGAAACATGCATTGGTTTTATCTCTCTGCCTGTTGATGCTAGAGTTCTCCAACTCTTGTGATGCAGCGTAGTGAAAGAGATACACAAGGGAAGGGGGTCTTCCTTCATTCTTTGGCTCTTCTGTTCATACATTCCTTCGCCTTTCACAAACACAAAGACTCTAAATCAGCTCTCTGTCTCAGGGTACCAACAACAGGCCACAATCACATAGATTTGCCCTGAGTTTCCCGAGTAACAGACCGATGTATGGCAGACATGTTATGTGAAAGAACATCAACTCCGTCCATCTGTCACATACACACATGCATATTTTCAATCGAATCAATGCTGTTCCTTGTTCACAATGTCATTCTCGATGTGTTTTGTCACATCGTCTGAATCATTCCTAGTGTGTCGTGTGCTGTATTTTGATCGGATTGGAGATCTCCAGCAAACCACACAATGGCCTGCCCGTGCTGTAACCGGGTCACTAAGGTATCAACCTCATTAATCATCTATTTCAATTATTAACAGTCCACTCTATTGGAGCAGTTTCCCCACCTTGTGGAGCTTCCACATGGCCCCCAGGGCTTTGACCTCATGAGTAGAGTGCTTCCCATCCTCCAGACACTGGTAGCACACGGGGGTCTTACACTGTACGCAGTACATGCTCAGATTCTCCAGTTCGTGCTCGGTGCAGGTGGAAATTTTCCGGGGGCTCGCCCGTCGGCTGATCCTGCCCTGCGCAGGCGGAACGAGCCGATGCTTTGCCAGCGGGCCCCGGGGCGGGTGGCACCGAAGGCGGCACGGATCGCAGTAGAACACGTCGCACTGCTCACACATGACCGTCGCCTCTCGGGGGTTCTTCTCGCACAGCTGACACTTGAGCGCGGCCGCTTTGCTCTGCTGGTACCGGTCCACCACCCCCTCCAGCACTCGGTTTTTGGGGAAGCCTCGAAGACCCCGGTCGTCCAGGGTGAGGCTGCGATGGCACTGCGGGCAGGTGAGGCAGGAGTTGCGCGGCACCGGGGGGAGGACGCCGGTGTGGGGCAGCAGGTGGTGCTGCGCTTGGGTAGGCTGGGGCAGGGCAGGAGGAAAGACGCGCACCCCGTTGGGGGACTTTTGGCACGGGGTGGTCGGTGCGCTCACGAACCCGCCGTAAGAGCCGTAGCCGCTGTCCGTCTCGCTGTACAGGCTCATCTTATCCAGGTCCAGGTAATCATAATCGGAGACCCCCGACCCGGACGCGCGGCTGCTCTGCGGAGATTCGGCGTCGGGCGTCTGCACCAGGATGTTCCGGGCGCAGGCCAGGCAGATATTATGCGAGCAGGGCAAGATGATGGGCTCGCGGAAAAACGAGCCGCACACGGGGCATTTTAACTCCTCTTCCATTTCATCCATGTTGTTTTCCGAGGTGGATGTGCAGGGAGAGCAGTATATCCCTATGGTATCCCGAATGCCAATGCGCCTCCTCCTTGTCAGTCCGTCCTATGCATGAGATGTAAGGGAGGGGGGGTATAAATTCAAGGGGCGTGGGTTGGGCACAGCATCCACTGCACAAAATCACAGTCTGTTCAGATGATCAGCTCTGGACATCCAATCAGATGCTCGACTGTCGAATGTTTGTGTTTGTACACCTGCTGTAGCATCACCCCATCCCATTCTGCATCCATCACCTGTGAATGTGTCTCTCTGGGTGCTACAGGTCAGTTATAAGCTGAAAGATAGAATCTAGCAGAGGAAAATGTGAACCCTATCTGAGATCCTCCCTTAATTGCTGGATGATGATAATTGCCTCCAGCAGTATTACCATGGTAACCAGAGAGAGAGAGAGAGAGAGAGAGAGAGAGAGAGAGAGAGAGAGAGAGAGAGAGAGAGATTGGAGAGAGAGAGAGAGAGATTGGAGAGAGAGAGAGAGAGAGAGAGAGAGAGAGAGAGAGAGAGAGATTGGAGAGAGAGAGAGAGAGAGAGAGAGAGAGAGAGAGAGAGAGAGATTGGAGAGAGAGAGAGATTGGAGAGAGAGAGAGAGAGAGAGAGAGAGAGAGAGAGAGAGAGAGAGAGAGAGAGAGAGAGAGAGAGAGAGAGAGAGAGAGAAAGATCTGTCCACAGGCTGTGTAATAAATTTTAGATGTAAAAACTGTTTGTGAGCAAAGAGTGACATTATGATTTGTCGGTGCAGAATTAAAACCTGAGATGAGTTTTATATCAGCTGTAAGAAATGCAGGGTTGATGTTAAAATGTATTGCATAAATAAACCAGATAGCCAACAAGAGATGTTTGGTAAACTTCAATATACAATCACATTATCCTTTTAGTCATTTTAATTGACTGTTTTGAAAGTAAATTATGAATCGTTGATGTATATCACTCAATCCTCTTAAATACACTATAACGCCAAAAGTATTCGCTCACCCATCCAAAATCAGGTGTTTCAATCATACCTGACATTTTGGATAATTCCATGCTTGAAACTTTGTGGAAACAGGTTGGAGCTGACCCATTCCTCTTTAATCATGACTGTGCATCAGTGCCCAAAGCAATGTCCATAAAGACATGGATGTCTGGTGTGGATGAACTTGACTGGCCTGACCTTAACCCGGTGGAACACCTTTGGGATTAAGTAGAGCGGAGACTGAGAGTCAGGCCTTCTCGTCCAACATCACAAATGCGCTTCTGATAGAATGATAAAAATACCACCCTAAACCCTGTGGACAGCCTTCCCAGAAGAGTAGAAGCTGTTGAAGCTGCAAAGGGTGGACCGACGTCATATTGAACCTTATAGATTAGGAATAAGATGCCACTTAAGTTCATATGCGAGTCAATGCAGGTGAACGAAAAGCTTTGGCAATATAGTGTAGCTTAATGTGATAAACAAAAATCATTCACTCTCTAGTTGTGCCAAACCTGTCTAAATGCTTTGTTAGTCTGAACACATGGAAAGATATATATAACAAGACATATAATAATTAATAACAAAAATATCTCATGATTTCTTGATCACATAACTTTTAGATTGGACAACCCATGCAACTGCTATTGGATTTATCAAAATGTGTCTCTGTGTTATATTGTGTCACATGTAGGCGTTTGAAACGTGATTGTTTAGTAGATCAGGAGAGTGTGGGTGTATTGAGGTTGTTGTGGAGGTAAGGTAGTATGTGTGTGTGTGGGGGGATTGAGAGCCATGTGAATTTCGTCCATGTGCCTCTCTCATAAATATCTGCCTGAAAGAGATTTGATTTGGGGAGACTAACTGCTTAATCACTTTTATTTTTATTACAGTAACTGGGTCACAGAGCAGGTTTTAAACCGGGGCCTATTATTAAGATGCTCTGAGATTGAAATGTTAAAAGTGATGATGAAATCTAGATTTCTAAAACGATGTAATGATCATATGAAGGATAATATGTTCGGAGAATGACTTCCGGTCACTTATTTAAATGTAATATCATTTTGATGTCGCATAGAGTGATATACAGTGATATTTCAGCCAAAACATGAAAATTCTTATCCCCCTCTTGTCATCTCAAACCTGTAAGACTTCCTTTCTCAGAACACAAAATAAGATATTTTAAAATAAAGTTTGATCCCCTTTTAAAACTTTGCACACACCTCAACAAATCATATGCTATGTATTTATTTATATTCTTACTCAACGTACTAACGCATAGGATTATACATTTTAAAATAATACTAATGCCCTGAAATTGCTCACTTTCCTTTTACTTCTGGACTGTATGTCACTTACTACATTTTTTTGCATTATTTAAAATGACAAGTCTTGAAAACAAACTAGAGGACTCTAAGCTGTATTGTACATATACAGCAGGTCTTGATCTTCTCTTTGGCACTTCACTTCCATTTGTCCATCTGGAGCTGAAGAAATCTTTCCAGATTTTCTAGACTTAAAATCTCAAAGCAGAATGAGTTAAACTCCAAGAAATTTGACCATAAATTGGCTT